>VSMD01127840.1:0-32562 GCA_008750895.1 Mirza zaza
TTTGAGACAGAGTTTCACTTTATTGCCCAGGCTAGAGTGAGTGCCATGGCGTCAACCTAGCTCACAGCAACCTCAAACTCCTGGACTCAAGCAATCCTGCTGCCTCAGCCTCCCAAGTAGCTGGGACTACAGGCATGTGCCACCATGCCCGGCTAATTTTTTCTATATATATTTTAGTTGGCCAATTAATTTCTTTGTGTTTATAGTAGAGATGGGGTCTCACTCTTGCTCAGGCTGGTCTCGAACTCCTGAGCTCAAACGATCCGCCCACCTCGGCCTCCCGAGGACAAGCAAAAGCCCAAAGTCAGGGGGTGGGGAAGTACATTCCACTGGTCATGACAAAGGTGTCTGCTACAGGTGAATGAAGAATGGAAACCAATAATTCAGTGCTCAGCATTTTTAAACAGTTAAGTAGAACAAGAAGAAAAAATCAGGATAGGTATTGTCCTGGAATACTTTTGTGTCAGTTATATTTTCATCTGGATTATTTACAGTGGTTTCTTAACTGGCCTCCCTGCAGTCTATATCAGCACAGCCTCCAGAGGGATCCCTATTAAGTGGAAATCAGATCAGGTAGATTTTCTTCTCAAAATCCTTCAAAGGCTTCCCACACAGCAGCCCCTAAATGTTCTGCAAACTCAGCTTCTGGGTATACTCCAACCTCAGGGCCTTTACACTTGCTCTCCCCCCTGCCTGGAATTTTCTTCACATAAGTATCTATGTGACTCAGTCCTCAGTAGTAAGTGAGGCCCTGCCTAATTTTGTAATATAAAATAGCAACCACCACTAAACCAGACACTGCTGATCTTCTTCCTTGCTTTAAGCAGCAAATTGAAGCAACTTAAGATAAAATTTACATATATATCTTGTTTGCATGTTTTCTCCACTGAAGAGTAACTCTAGGAAGGCAGGTTCTTTTGTCTGTTTGTTCACTGCTGTATTCCCCGGACCTGACACATTGTAGAAACTCAAATATTGTTGGGTTGAATGTACAAGTTAACAGGGATTTATTTTTCTTCTGGTACAAGAAAATGAGGCAAGTGGTCCCCAGCTTGGTTCAGAAGCTCATCATGCTGTCAGGGAGCCAGGCCAGGCCTTTTCCCTCTGCCAAACTCAATGTGTTGAGATGTCTCCTCTCATGGTCTCAAGATGGCAGAAGTTGCTCAAACCTTGAAGTTCCTTGACAACCTACAAAAAACAGGAAAGGGAGGCAGAAGCTGTCCTAATGCCTCTCTCACTAACGGCCAGCAGAAAAGTCTTTCCTGGACCCCTTAGCAGTCTTCCCCTTCCTGGCCACAACTGAGTTAGACATCCACCCTGTAGACCAACTCTTAGCAAACAGAAATAAGATTTCCATGACTGTTAGCACAGCTGTGATGATTCTTCTCCTGGACACATGGACAAAATCAAAGTTGTCTTGTGGGGAAGGATCCCCCACAGCAGGTTTCCACAGAAGGGCATGGCTTTAGGACAATGTTAACAGCTCCCCTTGGACCATGGCTCAAAGGTATCATCCTCGTCTTTTGTATGTACCCCTGAAGTCAGAGGCACCAGGTTGCAGTGTGATTCTCACAAGACAGAAGCAGCCTAGTCTGTCTGAGGGCATGGCCACTTCACAGTCCATTCCCCTGTCCCTGTCCCCACCAGCCTAACACAGCGGGGGCACAACCAGCCTCAATGCTCCGTTGCCCTACAGCTGTTCCACCGGAAGAGGGCAGCCCCTTTCACGTGGCCCAGTGCCCCAAGACCCCAAAGAGGGGAGTTTATTTTGACTCAAGGGCTCTATCTTCCTTGTGAAAGCAGATTTACTGAACCAGAATCTTCTTCCATTTGGTTCTATTTTTTTTTAAGAAAAGTAAAAACCAAATTAAAATTTTAAAAACTATTTATTTTAGAATAGATAACACATGTACATGGTATAAAATTCAAAAGGTACAAAAGGTATACATTGAAAAGTAATTCCCACCCCTCTTCCCAGAGGCAACCAAGGCTGCCAGGTTGCTGGGTATCCTCCAGAGATATCCTAGGCCTATGCAAGCAGACATATGTGATGCACATGTGTGTAAATGTACATACACATCTACAGACACACATTTTCCTCTATTCCAAGCATTAGTATACCATGAGCCTCTTTCCCCCACTTAACCATGTATCTTGGGGATCACTCCATGGCAGTATACACAGAGCAGCTCCTTTCTTTTAAATTTCTACAGAATATTCCATTGTATGGACTGGCTCTAATTTATTTAACCATTTCCCCATATCGGTGGTACTTTCCAACTTTTGATATTACAATGTTTCAATAAAAATTCTTGAACATAGGAAAAATTCTTAGAAGTAGCACTGCTGGTTCAAAAGGTTTATGCCTTTCCACTTTGGATAGACACTGTACAACTGTCCTCCATGGAACTTATACAATTCACACTTTTGCCAACACCATATGCGAGGGCTACTCCCACAGCCTTGCAGTGTTGTCCCACTTCTTGGTTTCATGTGACTGAGACATTTCTACCAGCCAAGTTACCTTTAGATTCATGACACATTTTGAGCCAAAACATACCTCATCTCTGACATTTTTGTGGTCCCTTTTCTGTTTGCTCCCCGCTTCATGGGGAGAAAAAAAATCTGTAAAAGGTAATTCCTTTGAAAGGTTTGAAACCTCTGACAGCTTTTTTCATCCCATCCTTTAAGGTTAGAGTATAACAAACACTCTACGAGAGATCCTCTGAAGTCGATAAATAGAACCGTTTACCTGTTCTTAAACTAAGCATAAATTAGAGGACGAGTTAAATCTAAATTATGCTAACACAGGGATGCAAAGTTGGAATTTGGAGAAGCCATTTTATCTGACCAGAATTTCCTGATCATCTACCTTGAGCTAGATGTGGGGAGACAAGCAAGGCCCCTGCTTTTGTTGCTCTTTCATTCCAGAAGGGAGGGCAAGCAACGGAGAGATCTGCACAGTGACATGTGCCATCAAGACAAACTGCAGGGGAGGGCACAGTGTGAACAGGGCTGGGGGCCAAGTTAAATGGGTT
Source organism: Mirza zaza (assembly GCA_008750895.1). NCBI lineage: Eukaryota > Metazoa > Chordata > Mammalia > Primates > Cheirogaleidae > Mirza > Mirza zaza. Next base: position 3,039 of record VSMD01127840.1, read on the forward strand.
TGTATGTGTCTTAGGTGGTCAGGGGAAGCCACTGCCTAAGACCTTGGAGGGGACAGCAGGGCCATGGCCACAGGCAAGTGCTAGCTTGGTATGTCTGGGGAACTGACGTAAGGCTGGCATGGAGCACCTGCAGCATTCCTCGTGTTAAGTATTATGCTGCAGACCAGGTACTAAACCCCCTGATATTTTTACACAATATATTTATTGTGAGAAGAGGAGAGACTATTGTAGCATCATTTTTTACAGAGAATTTTCAGCCCATTGCCATGTGCGGTGACAAGGACCAAGAGAAGGCATGGGGGATCAAACAAGGCACTTCCCCTGGCAATGCCCAGCCAGATAATGGACAGATAACGGCACCCCATCCTTCTGGGCTCTTCCCTGTAATAGTCTGTATTAAGATGTTCTTTTACCTTGAAGCCAATGTTGGCCATGAGTAAATCATAAAGCACCTCCTTAAAGTGTTCTTCCTCAAAGCATGTTTCAAGCAAGCTACCTGCATTTCAAAACAGGGGACTCGGTTCAGCCAAAGTCACTGTTAACACTGACTGCTAGAACGGTGAGTTCCTGCAAATTGATCTTCAGTTCCCTGCAGAGTGGGCCAGATAAGACCATCTAAAGCATCAGACATGCAGAGGACACAAGTTATGGCCACTGCTCACTGTCCAAACTGTGCTGCTTTGGTCACTACAGACAATGATCAGGGCCTGTCAGTGTCACAACCCCAAGGTCACGGGAATGGCACTTTGTGAGGTAGTAAGAGGGCTGCCTGAAGGCCTTTCCCATCCTCTGCTCAGGTTTCCGGAGGTCCCAAGGGCTACAGTGTTGTTAGGCAAGGGAGAGACCTCCAACCTGTACTTGCCCTTCTGCCTTCTGGTTGTGCTGCCAGGCTCAGTAGACACTGTGGCAGGACCTGGCTATTCTCAAAATATGAGCTACAAACCAGAACCCAGATAAAACTATGAACTTCAGATAAGACTCTGACAAGAGCTATGCCTGACAAACTTGGAATCTGCCCTCTGTTAAAACACAAGCTCGTGTGTGACTCTGGCAAATGTTTTCTAACACTCTGCACCTCTCTCTAGCAGTATTGCCAGACACCAGTTAGTTATCCAGGAGAGACTGACCACAGGCCAGGGAGACTACAAAAAAATGTCCTTGTCTCCCCAGGTATCTCATGATCATCTCGTCTTTACTTGCTCACAGCAGCTCTGATTCTGTTTTAAAGCAGGGCAGCCCCATGTACTCTTGGGAAGCATGCGGGTAGGAAGGGAGCCCCCCACCCAGAGGCTGGCTGAGAATCCAGGGCACCAGGCAGCCACCTGTGGCAGCCTGGCTGCTAGCAAGTTCTCCGTGCTGACTGAGCTGGGAGAATTCTCTGCTTCCTCTTGAAGCAAATGTTTTAAAAAAGCATCAGGGGACTCAGGGTATCTCCTGTGAAGCCTGACTGTAAAACCCACATAATGTCCTAATTACATACAAGGCACCATTCATGCTGCAGGTTGTCTGCAGAAAATGTGGAATTCCTAAAACTGGCTTCTGCAGTCTAATTCACAATGTGTTCATGCAACAAAAACATTTATTTTGTATTTGTATTGGGCCTTGCGGATTGAGAAAAGGGAAAAGATATCTACAGGCACCTCTACATCAAAAGCAAACCAAATGAAACCCTTGAGAAACACAGCCCACAATGTATGTCTCTACTTTCAAACAGAATTATTGGTTGCTGTGGATTAGTCATGCCATACTTTCCTCAACAATGCAGAGGTAGACTCCGGTAACCTCAGAATGCCACCTGCTCCTGCCTCCCTACCACCTGTGGACAGTTAAACAGTCTACCTGCTCACAAAGTTCAGTCAGCCAGGGGTGGCCTATGAGCATCTAGCAAGGTAAAGGAGACAAGTCTCTGGACCTGAAATCCTTTCAAACAAACTGCTGCCTCCTTCCCCTGCTCTCAAAGCGCTAGCTGCTCTTTTGCCATTACTTGCTTCAACTTCCCTTTCAAAACCCTCACATGACCCTGGCCAGGGACCAGCCAAGGTGGAGCTGCACGTAGCCCGGGAAGCTCCGGCACATGGCAGTGCCATTTTGGACGATGCTGCTTCCTCCTGGCTCACGCAGGCCTCGCTGGCCCTGACACAGAAACTGGTGGCTGTCATTAACCTATTATTATTTTTAAATCTGTATACATTAGCTATGCATAAGGGAACTAAAAATGAACACAGTATTTCTGTGCCTGTGCTGAATGTCTCATTTGCCTGACACATTTAGGCTTTTATGTTTTATGGTCCAAACCTGCTCACTGGTATGTGTGCGAGGTTTATGTAGAATGAAGCACAAGCCTCCTGCTGGTGTTTACCACACATGACTGAGTGGGACTCCTGAGGGCCAGCGCAGGAAGACCTCTGTTTTGCACCACTCACTTTCAAGGATAAAGTTAACCCCTCTGCTACCTTTCAAGACCCTCCAAAGTCTGGCCCCAGCCCATCTTTCCAGACTGTTCTCCAGAGCCTCGTGCAGAGACCAGCTTGTCCCTTCCTCTCCCAGCATGAATGCTCTGTATCCCCCACATCCTCGAGTTTTTAATCATAGTGATCTTCATCTGAAATGGCCTTGCTGCCTATGTCTGCTCATTAACGTCCTATTCCCCCTTCAGATTTAACGCAAATGCTGCCTCCTCCACGAAGCCTCCCTGGATCTCTGAAAACCCCACTCCTCTTCCTCCTGACCCCCCGTGGGGCCTGCTTATTATCTTCACCCTGCTTCTCTGAGTGCAGTGAACAGTGTGCATCTCTCTTATTCAGACCACGGCCTGTCTACAGCACAGGCATACAGGATGCGCCTTCAATGAGGGGGGTGCACAGGTCCATCCTCGTGTTGCCTGTGACTTGAATGACAACTGGGGCAAGGGAAGGTGTAATTTTTATTGAAGCATCCTCAAAATAAGCCCTATTTTCAATTTATTTTTTGGGAAATAAACTTGAGTGATGTATTAGGATTAAGCCAACAACACCGAGCTTTCATTCTAGTTGCTATGCCATCCAAGCCTGCTGGCCGGCACCTGGAAGAGCCAGGAACAAAAGGCAGCACAAGCAGGTGAAGGGCCCAAGGGACTGACACTCACATGGGCCGATCATTTAGCTAAAAGCCTTCTGTTCACTGAAAAAAGTCTCAGACGGCCAGGCTCTGGGATCCGGTAGGCCACATCTGCTCCCCCGGCCACCTGCTGGATGCCTGAGGGGTAGGAACTGTTTTTTACTTCTCTGGCTCTCCCCTGGTGCTCACTTCTCAGTGGCTGCTCAGTTAATACTTGCTAAACAAATCAATTTTTCTTTATTCAGTGTCCATACAAGTACAGGTACCTCATAAGTGCAATGTTACTGGAGAAATGAGAGTTGAATCAACACAGAGAACAAGTTCTGCCCATGTTTCTTCAGAGATGATGGGTTGTTGTCCAAGCCAGTGTTTACACTGTCTGATTCCATCAACAGCAGCCAACACAGAGATGAAATGGAAGCAAAGAGAAAGAAAACATCCAGGGCGATGAAATCATTACACCTGCATCTCTCTACTATCGCTTTCAGAACCATTTCATGATCTTGTAGTAGATATATGGTATTTAAAAAACAAAAATCGATGACATACAATGATGGCTGCGGATGTTCAGGAGGCCTTGGCTTTCACCTTGGACAACAGCACCTCGTTCTTGCGGCCCTCCTGGAGGGGAAGCAGAGAGTGAGCATACGGAGAGGTGGTGACTATATTAGCACCCAGGTGAGGCCCGCCCTTCCCCCATGGCCCATGGGAGACACTTTCAGACAACTAAACCAGTCTCCTAGCACACTGCCACCAGCATGGTGAAACTTCCTGGTGGCCTATTGACCTTTAAAGCCAAAACAGCTATAATGATGTTGTTTCTGGGTTATCAGCTAAGAATAGGATGAAAGGATTAGATATTGTAATTCCAAACGACTTAATGAAGTCTCTAAAATCTTCAAGGGCACCGAAGTAGAAAGCACCCTCATCTGCCAGTCGTGGCCTACTACGCTGAGGAAGGGGGGAAGGGGCTTGGAGACAGCAAGCCTAAGGAGTCATAAAGGGCAACCCTAGTTTACACAGCAGGCAAACACATAGAGAAGGTCTACCAACAGGGAAGGCTAGGAATAGTCCTAGCCTTAAGAAATCACAGAAAATAGAATGAGAGATATTCATCAGGGGACACCTCCCTTTCCTTAAAAACGAGCTGTATGAATGCAAGGGCTACATGTGCTGAGGGATATCACTGAGGGAGGTGACTGGCACCATCCCTTGTATATGGAATCTAATGTCCAGTGTGCAAGTCACCACTGAAACATTTTTGTGTTCCATTCTTGGTCATCTTCAAAAGTGGCTCACTGTGCACCCTTCTGCCCTTGTTCCTACTGGTCTTGATAGCTCAGGACCCCTCTATCTGCCAGCAGACCTCCAATAATCCTCAATCCCCTTCCCTGAGCTGGTCACGAGGAGCCCTACTTTTAACCTAGGAGGTTAGAGTGGGAAGGGCCAGCAAGGTAGAGCTCACAGGGCTCAGGCTTGGCAGTGTTCAGGCCTGCAGTGGCTGTGCTTTCCTGGAGACACATTCGTTGTGGGAGAAAAACTTTTTTTGCCCTGAACTCTTTGCATCCAAGACCCCCAAAGTCAATTTTTCCACATCCCTGGGCTGGGTTCAGTGCTCCCAATCTCTGGAAGCCCTCTGCTCTTTTTGGCAGTGCTGTGGCAGCATGACCGCAATGATCTTGGTCTTAGTTAGTTCATCTGTAGGGTTTAGACTTATCTTCCAGTTGGAGAGATGGGAATAGCTGGGTGCTTGGGCTGAGGGTAAGGATGAATTCTTCTGTAAGACTGTCAAAAGCAAGGTGCTCTGACACCTTTTGAGCACAATTTTTTTGGAGGGGGAGGCAGTTGATTTTTGGGGGAGGGGCGGGAAAAGAAATAAGGTGATGTTTGGTTATATTTGTTCTATTAGAAAAGAAGAAAGTTTTCCTTTTTAAAATGAATTACTAAGATTTGCTTGGGGTAAAAAAAATCTCTAGCTTAAAGAAAAAGTGGAGAGAAAAAGATGGAATAAGAACAGGCAGATAGTTACACTATCATATTATTATACTACTCTCTACTTTTGTATATTTTGAAGATTTCTGTAATACAAATATAAAATATATAAATTAGTTCAACTGTCACCCTACTCACCTTTTAAATGGGGCAAAAACAACTCAGGAGCATCAAAACACTCCTGCCATAAAGAATCCCCACCATGGGTAATTCCATGTATCACACACACTGAAATGATGTTTAAATCTTTCAGTAAAGATATCCTATACTGTCACCTGGTGAGCACTGATTAAATTTCATACAATCTACTAGAAGTCTTCTGGGAAACTACAGGATGATACTGTCTCTTCAAAGCAAATATAAAAGGAGCCCTTTAGGTATTTCTTTCTAGAAAAAAAGGTAAAATGTTTTATTGCCTCTGTCTTTCCTTTTTAGACTACATTCAGGCCCACCATGTACCAAACCAGTGAGCTCAGTTTGCTCAAAATTATGTGCCCAAAGCCAGCCTCATAAAAATGTAGGATTTGCATTCATCAGTGCTATGCTAGAATTTAAATCTTAGTTTCATGTCCTTGTAAGAAACTGTGGTTTAGAGACACAATTACTGTGATTAAGGTGATTTCAGAGTGTGTTGTTTCCTGGCAAACTTGTAATTAAATTCTACTAGAGTGAGCAAGTCATTAGGGTTTTAGGGAAAACCCAATGCCTCTAATCAAAAGGTATTGATATCAGAGGAGGCTGGGAGTCAGGATGAGGGCATGATTTAGTGCCCAGTTAATGTGGGGTAAACCAAGCCCCCTAAAGGCAACTACTAAGGGGGCAAAAGAGCATGTTCTATACAATATTATGCTTTCGCTGGGCATGGTGGCTCATGCCTGTAATCCTAGCACTTTGGGAGGCTGAAGCAGGCGGATCACTTGAAGCCAGGAGTCTGAGACCAGCCTGAACAACACAGTGAGACCCCATCTCTACAAAAAGAAAAAAAAAAAAAAGAAAGAAAGAAACAAAGAAAAAAGAAAACATTGTGCTTTGCATAAAGAATAAATAATCACTGCCCAGTGCACGAGCTAGGCATCACAATGCAATGAGAATTCAGAATATAGGAGTATAAGCCCAAAAGGGTAAGCTTAAGGGGGGTTCCTGCAAAGAAGGCAGAACAGAGAGGATTCTGGGAGAAGGATGGGATGAAAGTACAGCTTTTCTGTTTTTCTGCCACAAATAAGATCTTACCTGAAACTGCAATATGTAAAACAGAAAAACCAGCAGAATTAGCATGGCTGAGGCATGTGATGGAGACTGGGGAGGAGCAAGCCCCCACCGCTGCCTCCTCCTCAATACCTGTGGTAGCCCCAAAGTACCTCAGAGGAGCTGGTGGGAGAAAGTTTTAGATTTTGGAACACTGACATGTGGCTGCCAATTTAAAATTTTTGCCAAGTAAAATGTTTAAAAAAGAAAGGACTACCCATCAGCACCATTATAAGACAAAGGCAATTTTAACATCAAAGAATGGGAGGGACATGCTAGTTTTTTTTAAAAGGTAAAATACATTTAAATGAAATATGTAAGAACATATTACATTCCCCCCACCCCCATCTTTCTTTAACCTAATTTGGGCTGGAAAAACTTAGGCATGGGCAAGCATCTGTCTGGGGATCCTAGCCAGCTCTGAAGGAAGCACTTTGGTCTCTGCGAGTAACTGGGCCGCATAGGTGGGAATGTGGGACTCTCCAGGCTTAATACATCTGAAGGATCTGTTACCTTTGAATTCATCCTAAGCCCTCACCTGAGAGCCTGCAGTGCAAGAATGAGCTTTTTCCATTTAGTTTTTATTTGCTTTGATTTTGACGGTGTACACTTAATCTTCCTCAACTTATTTGCTTTTTGTTTCTATATAGTCAAAAGGGAGTGCTGGCACATCCAAGAAACATGTGAAATGTAATTCTCTTCTGGGCCTTTAATCTTCGTGAGTTATCTGGATTACAGGAAAGAGTGAGCTCCAAGGGGAGCAGCGGGTTCCTATTTGTTTCCTGCCAGCTCATTCACTGGCCTTCCGGAACTCTGACCTCTGCCAGCCACAAGGGTTCCCAGACTGGAGCACCTGGTCTGGTCCCTCCCCTGCACTGCCCAGCCACAAGGCCATCCCACATGCTGCCCTGGATGAAGTAGTCTTGCTCTCCCATTGCTAAGTCCTGCTCACCCTAGAGAGGCCTTCCCTGCCTGTGTGACCTAAATTAGTCCCCTCACATGGCACAGTTTGGAAGTGTTATGACTTGTTCTTAGCTTGTCATCTGTCTCCCCCACCACAGTGTACGCTCCTTGAGGAGAGGGACCAGGTCTGTTTTACAACCTGGTATTTGTCTAGGGCCACAGCAGGAACAGCTAGAACACTGGAAAGGATGAGTTTCTGAAATTCTCATGGATTGTGACACCCAAGAGTTAAATCACGAAAAATGAAAGGAAAAGTAGAGGAGAGAGGAAGGATGGGGAAGGGAGAAGAGTCTTAGAAAATAAATAAGGACAAAATCATGGGCATGGAAAGATTACATTTCTTATTCTGTAGACCAAACTCCAGTATCCAACAATCTACTGTTAACTTCTCTGTATTTTCAGCAGCCTCTAAACTTAGCAAAATCACATATATTTAGGTTAGGAAGGGGGAAGGAATCCCTGAAAATAAAGCTGCTGAGACCTTGGCAAGTTGCAAAATAAAGTCTTCTTTTTCGAAAATCTCTTAAGAAAAAGGCAGAGAACAATGAAGAGTAACCCTGCCCTAATGCAGGGAGGAAACGCAGGGACAAATAAAATTCAGTTAAGTGCTGGATGTTAGTAGGTGCCATGACCTGCTGGTAGATGTGTAGTATTTCTCATCTGACATGAACAGCCCACCAATGAGGAAACTTAGGCTGGGAGGGATTAGGTAACTGTCCAAAGCACATAGACAGTAAGTGGCGGTAGGATTCGAACCCAAGCCTGTCACTCTTCAAAGTTCTCTCTCTTCACAAGGTTTCTCAAGGTCCCTCCCATCCTAAGATTGGCAGGAGGAAAGATTCAACATCTGATTCCATAACAAACACTGTTTCCAGGTGGCCCCTATGTAAGCTGATAGTGCCATTTTATTAGTGAATTTAATGCACTTACTATGTGTTAGGAAAATGAAAATGATGTCATGTCTCTTAAAACATTTAATTAGAGCCGCAATATGGGCCACATAAAAATGCGATCTTCTACTACCCAGATGCCATACTTTCATCAGATCACACTGCCATTTTGCTATTTCCCTCCACAGACCAGGGGAAAACCACGAAATTGCTCTGGTTTTTAAAGGCTCTTCTTCAGGAGAATGTAAATCTCACTTTAGCCTTAACATGCCCTGCCCAACCTTCCTCTTACCTCCTTGAACTCTTTCACGGTCTTAAAGTATAGCCTCTGTTTTTCTAACAGTTCCAAGTACTGGTCATTCAAATGGTCTCTTCTCATTTTGTTCTCTTGCTTCTTCTTTTCCATCTGTTGAAACATTTTGGGAAATGTTGATGAAAAGGCATGTTCTGACCAAGGGCTTCTGGCAACATTCAAAAGGCAATCTTGCCAACATTTTCATGGATTTATTCTAGTATTTCCCCTCTGCATACAATTTTTCAGGTTGGTTTATTTATTTGCATAATATTACATGAAGGCTGTATAATTTATTCAGCAATTCTTCTATCATTGGGCATTAACTGTTTCCATTGTTTTATTTTTGGTCATTATAATTTTACAATATACAGGCTGGCGATTCTCAACTGGGGGTTATTCCCCATCCTCCCCTGGAGGATATTTGGCAGTGTCCGGAGACAGTTTTTTTTTGAGACAGAGTCTCACTCTGTTGCCCTGGCTAGAGTGCTGTGGTGTCAACCTAGCTCACAGCAACCTCAAACTCCTGGGCTCAAGCAATCCTACTGCCTCAGTCTCCTGAGTATCTGGGACTACAGGCATGCGCCATCATGCCTGGCTAATTTTTTTCTATATATTTTTAGTTGGCTAATTAATTTCTTTCTGTTTTTAGTAGAGACAGTGTCTCACTCTTGCTCAGGCTGGTTTCAAACTCCTGACCTTGGGAGCAATCCTCCCACCTCAGACTCCCAGAGTGCTAGGATTACAGGAGTGAACCACCGGGCCCAGCCTGGAGACAGTTTTGATTGCCATAACTGTGAGGAGGGGGTTCTACTGGTATTACCAGGTAGAGGCCAGGGATACTACTAAACATCCTACAATGCACAAGGCAGCCCCCCACAAGAAAGAATTATCTGGCCCAAAATGTTAGTTGCACTGAGTTTGAGAAATCCTGATTTAAATAGCTGTGATCACACAATAACACTGTATATCCAATTTTCATTTAGCATAAGTATCTCTATGTTATTATAAACTTCACAAAATTATAATTTATAAAAACAACACAATATTCCTGATCATTGTTTACTTACCCATCTTTCAATTTAGGGTGTTTCCAGGATTTTGATTTCATAAATAGAGGCTAGACTTTGATTTAAAGAGACTTTTCTAGGGTACCCAAAAGCTTATTCTTTTAAGAAATATTAACTGAACACTTACTGAGTACCTGTATGTAGTGGTGAACAGGGCAAAGTCGCTGTTCCCACAGAGGTACATTCTAGAGAAACTGACACCCCACGCAAGTACTCTAACAAACAGATACACATTAAAATTCCCAGTAGTGATTAGTACTATGAAGGAAATGAAACAGGGTTAGGTACCAGGGGAGGATGGGTACATGTATGGCCTCTTCAGACTGGCAGGTCAGGGAGGACTCTCTGAGGAGTGACACTTGAGCAGAGCTGGTGGTGCTGTGTGCTGTATTTCTAGAAGATAAACCCAGAGCGTCAGCCAGCCAGGAAATGAGGGCAGAAAAATTATGGTACAGACTCGGTGCCTAATGCATGGCAGGTTCTCAAAAGCTTGTTGAATGAAATAAGTGATGCTCTGCCCTGGCTTCACTGATGCCTGAGCATGAGTTCTGAGTTATACTTTGGATGGGAATTTGTAGTTTGTAAACACAAGTTATAGGTGAATTGGGGGGGACTTTTTTCAGTAGTTTTTTCCACTCTTTCCGTACCACGGGCCTCTGTTGACCATATAGGTGAAATGCAACCTGGTGTCCTCAAGGCCTATCCCCACATTGTTCAAAGGATGGCCCACCCCACAAGGGAATTTATTTGTCTGGTCCAATCCTGACCTGTTTGCAGCTCCTAAGTCCCAAGACTCTGCGCTCTCCTCTTTCCACAGGTCTGAAAACAGAAAACTGCTTCATACTCGTGCTAGGTCTTGAGTTTGGTGACCTGCCTTGTGCCCAGGTCTTCCAGAGCAGACAGTCCCCTCCCTGCAGAAAGGGTCCCTGGTACTGCGGGCCAGGATCTCTAACACCAGCTCTTGCCCTGCCACAGTGACCTACCAGCTGTCACAACTCCCACTGCTGCTCCTTCTTGGACCCCACGTCTCAAAGTTGAGAGATACTTTTTCTGGGCTGGCTAGGATCTGATAGGTAGGTCCCTCCCTCTTGTTTAGCACAGAAGGCAGTTCTACCCCAGGCCTCCTGTCTGCTCTGTACTTTAGAGAAAAATTTGGCCATGACTGATTATGTCCTATGATGTAGACAATGCACTTGAATTCAATTAGGAATTTACCCAGGACGGACTATGGGAGGTAGTGTGGCAACCTAGAAAGGGTATGAGCTTGAGGCCAGAAAGGCCTACATTTGTATCCCAGCTGTGCCACTTGCTGCGTATCCTTGGACAGCTTATTTAACCTCTTAGAAATGATAGGTCCCTTAGCTAAGTAAGGATAATATCACTTTGATCACAGGTTTTGTTATAAGGAATATGTGATATTAAATGTTAAGTAAAAGATCCATCATTTGGTTCAAATTGGCTGCTCAATGAAGACAGCTTTTCCCCTTAACATTTAGCATCCTAGAACACAGAAAGAGAATGGTTAAGAGTCCCCCTCACTCTCAGAATCAGGAGCTGACTCTTTAGTCTGTTTCATTTGCACACTCTTCTCAGCATCCCCTGTGCGCTCGTACCATTCCTATTCCCTACTTATCACCTCTTCACACACTAGGTCTGGAACTCCATATTGCTTGTGCCAAGCACTTGCTCACAGTATTCCCGAGATCCCAAGACCCTACCTCCTCTCAGTAAGGCCAAAATGCCTACCAATATGTGACTCTCTCTCTACTCAGAAATGCTTGGATGGACATAAGCATCCATTCTATCATTTGTACCCAAAGTGACAGCCTATCACGTGTGCTGGTCTATACATGACTCCCTGAACCTGCCAGGTCGGAAGAATCTGTGCTCGGGAGGACACAGACCCCGCTGCTACATCTACAGGAGTAGGATCCATTACAGGACTGTTACAGGAGGGCTATGTTTGTTTTTGTTAAACAAACCCAACAAAGCACAATCATCCAAATGAGTGCTGTTGTGCAGAGCAAACAGACTGATTCCACTCAGGTGCCAAGCAATATTCAAACCCTATCTGGAACCCTCTTTGAGAACTGCTCTTAGACTCTATTGAATGAATTCACTCATTCCACAAATAGTTAAGGGGCCACCATGGGTCAGGCACTATGTTAGTCACTGGGGAGGCAGATCTGATAAAGAGAGCCAGCTCTGCCCTGGGTCCCAATCACCCGTCTGCAGTCCACCATCTAGTGGGGAGACATTGACCCAGCAGCAACTTCCCTCACTGGCCAGCAATGAGGTGCCAACAGTAGGAGGCCTGGGGGAGAGTGGAGAGATTGGAGGGGGCCCTGCTAGGAAGGCAGCTCTGGGTAAGTAGGAAGGGGAAGCCAAAGGAAGCAAACCCAGTGAATTCCTGTTGTTCTGTACTGTGGTAGTGCAGCTCCTGAAGAGGAGCAATGGCGGGTGGAAAGGTCTACCACACTGTGACCTGGGCTGTCACAGGCTCTCGGTCAGCCAGGTTCTGTTTTCCACCAACCTCACACGCCAGATTATTGAGAACAAACTTCATTCGCTCTCTGCAAGACAGCCTACCCTGCCTTGGGTGAGTGCACATCTACAGGCAAGCGCTGACTTATGCCTGCTTTCATTTTTGTGGCTGAATAGTCTGAGAAATCATGCTTGTTACTACTGATACTTATTTTTTTTTTTGCTCCTTTGACATCATTTTATTGAAGTCATTAATGGTGAGATTAATGATATTTTTCTATAGGGAAAGGGATATGGAGTACTTCTGCCCTTAGCTCATCTCTTGTGAGATGAGATTACAGGAAGTCTGAATGTTTGTCTTCTGTAAGTGGGTTTTTTACGATGACAGGCCCCATAGGCAATTCCTGTTTTTATGTGTTTACATTCTGGCATCACTCACTGGAGCACTTTGCCCCAAGATCATAAGAGGGGATACCCTAATTCCCTGAAGAGTTTACTGCCTTGTCAGAAGACCACTCTGGTGTGATGCATTATTTAAACAAGATAGCAAGCAAGTGATATTTGAAGGGACTAGTTAGGATTCACCTAGGAATGGGGTAGGAAACTGCTGCGGTGTGTATGCCCTCAGCTAAAGCAGGCAGCGAGTCCACCTTACTCCTGACAAAATACGGCCCGTGTGCAGAGCATGAAGGGAGGGAAACCCCATGGTGCCCCAGACTGAGTGGTTCTCTGTAAAGCTCTCTGGTGCTCCCACACCCCTTTCCACTGCCTCTCTCTTCTCCTCTTTGTTCAAGCTCCTCACTTAAGCAGAACTCAGTTCAGTGATGATATGCCATTTTTATAGGTGGTTCCTGAAAACTAGAATGCTCTCAAGATCCTAAAGAAGGAATCTCTCATGGCAGACTGTCAGGAACCAAAGATCCAGTGAGGAAGTGATTCTAGGTGAGAGAGGAAGCTTGTTGGTGAAAGCTGATTTCCTCATCTGTGAAATGGGTTCAATACCACTCATGTAAGACAGCTTTTAGGAGGATGAGCACAGTGCTTGGCACACAGTAGGCGTTCAATACCGGGAAGCAATTGCTAACAGCAGCCTTTAAACCTACAGGTGTAGGCAGCAGGCAATGCTCACTGCAGTCAGGTGCACAGTCGGAGCCCCTCCGCAGCAATGAGTGTCTTCAGGATTGAGAGCACACTCACTCCCAGAGCAACCAGAAAAAGCCTATTTTTTTCCAGGACCTTCCCCACCACTGTGAAACCTGGGCTACATTAGAGAAAATAAGCCATCTGACCTTCATTCTACTTTGCTTAATTCCTTCTACAATCTGTTCCATCTGACGTAAAAACTGGTCCCGGGAAGCAGGGGAGGACATGGCTCTGGAAGAAAAATCAGCAAAGGTTATGACCAGTACATAGGACTAAGAAAGGGGGAGATGCCAAGGAGTCAGCCCCATACCCAGATTATGTCCCAAGAGGCAAATGGGACTTTGCAATGCACAGTGGACCACAGGGGCCTGTGGGATCCCAGGCAATTAAGGATTCTAAACCTCTGAGGAAGACATGAAAATTAGTCCAGTCTTATAATTACATATTCATTCTTTTTGTCTCTACTGTCCCTACAACTTTCTTTACTAATATGTAGTTTCTTAAAGTAAAATAAAACGTGACTAAAATGAACAAAAGTGTTATTTACTTTGAATTATGACATGTACTGCTTAAGAAATAAATTTGTTTGGTTTTTAAAAACCTGAGGATCAGGAGAAGACACTGCTCAAGATTGGTAGATATATTCTGAGATTTCCAAAAACCAGGGATGGGAAACCTGGTCCTTTTCTAGAAGTAGCAGCTAAATGAATGGATTCCCTGCTGTCCTAAAGCATTTCTCTTCACCTCCAGCTCTGCCGAGGAAGGGCACCAGGAGGATCAGAGCACACCACACACACACAAGATTGAGAATTCTTCTAAAGGATGAACTAGCAGAGCAGAACTCTTCACAAAAATAGTCAAACTGCAGGACCTCTCAATTATCAAGAAAGAAAAATGAAAGCACCATTCTTAGAAATGTCACAAGGTTGTATGTCACTAACTGAATCTGAGTCTTATCAGGGAGCTACGGTTTTCCTTTTTTTTTAATTACAAAAGAAGCTTAAAATCTAGGGCTTATAATTCATTAAAATCTCATTCTTAATGGGTCCCTGGTCACCTGTCAGGGAACAGCAGAGATTCGTGCTAGAGAAAAAGGAAGTCTGCTATCCAGGGAGCAAGCCCTGGGCTTGCCCAGATGGTAGATGGGCCAACAGACACGCTTGAGGGCAGGTAGGATATGGGCCAAGTGGGCCTTGCCATCTAATTTTGGAGAAAAAAATTGCTATCTAAACAAAGTAATTTAGAGGATGCACATTAATTTAAAAACAAAGTCTACCACTAAATTTAAAAAATATTAAAAAAATTTATATCAATTACTTCATTATTTAAATTTTAAAGCAGCTCTATGTGTTCAAGGACAAATTATATTAATCTGATCCTACCAAGCAAAACTACTATACAAAGACATTATAGTAGACAGGCATAGGCAACTTATTTGAAAGTGAACTTTTTTCCTAAGCTCTTCCTTTGTTTTTAAAATTCACTCCAGTATCATTATATTTTTGTAGGAACTCAAAGAAAGTATAAACCAAGATACATCTGCACTTAGTAGCAGGGGTGAAAGTGTAAGAATCACATACCCCGCCATCAAGTCTTGTGTTTACCTTTCTCAATCAGACTATGGGGATACAAGGTAGACTGAACATGAAGTGCAAGGTGACCAGCTATTTATAGGCAGGAATAATGGCAGTACTTACTGTGAGAAGTTCTCATGAATTGAGTTCAGCAGGCTAATCTAAGGAAGCAAAATAATAAAACAAACAAAACACAACACTAAGTAAAAAGCTGAAAGATTTCTGTACTACCTCAATCACTGAAAGCTTGCTTTGTCTCCAGACACTGCTTCTGAAAGGAACACATACCTTGTTTATGAAGATTAAAGTATTAATAACATATGGAAATAAAAGCACATGTTCTTAGTCTCGTAGTTTTCCTCAGAGAATCCACCTCCCTCTACTCACAGAAGACGCCCTTTTTCTGCACTGCATTCCCACAGGAATGTAGGAAGAGGGCTCCTTGAAGGGACCTGGACCCCAGCTGAGAAGATGCCCAGCTAACAGGGCTCTTTGGGCAAGCCACCACCACAGCCCCTATCTTGCCAAGTGCTGCACTTTATCTTCAGGGTATCAGCTCAGGGGGAGTCAGCTGGGGTGGAAAGTGAGGACTCAGTGTCCATCCTAGCCCTTCCCACAGAATCTTCTTGCTAGTGCAGCTAGCGGCTGAGTGGCTCTGACAGCCTCCCAGGGGATACACTTTTGAATGCCCCATTCCCATGGACAGTGCCTCAGCCCCCACAGTAAGACCCTCAGTCTGCCCCAGTGATGCAGTCCTGGGAAGGGTTCTGAATCTGGAGTACAGCAATCTAGGTCCTCTCTTTCTAGTTGTGCAACTACTTGATTTGGGGGCTCAGGACTAAGTAATTACTGTATTTGAATTTGAGGTTCAGTCTGCAATATAGAAATATTTCTTGTTCTCATTACTCCACAGGGAAGTTTTAAGGCTAAAATATCACAGGCATAAATGCATTTAGACTAAAATACCCAATTTATTCAAATGTGAAGTTCTGTGTTACCATGGCTTAGAATTAAAAAGCCCAGCTTCCAATTCCCATACCCTAATACTCCTAGTTTTTAAAAAAATGCAACAACTTCAAACACTGCTGATGAAAGAAGGTCAATGGGTTCCAAGGCCTTCTGAGAAGGAGCTGGCCTGTCCATGAGTTAGGGTTGGGAAATCTTCTCCTCGCCAGGTGGGAAGATTCCCAAGGCCAGGGCAGAGCTATTCCCAGGTCTAATGCCAATCCCACCAAATGCATTCATTTACTCAAACATGTATCAAATGCCTGTTATGTGCCTGTCATTGTGTAAGGCTCTGGATACTGAAAAAAAATAAAACTCAACCCCTCTTTAAGGAGTGCCTAGGAGGAGAGATTTATCTGGTTTGACTGACAACAGGCAATAAAGGTGACAATAATTATAGATGCCTCAATTTGGGTTCAGGTAAGTGATACATCTGTAATATTATTCTTATTAAAGTGGTAATTAATGTAGGTCACAAGGTGATGATGAAATAAAAACAAATTCTGTCAAACTCTAGGTGAGAGAGTAAGTAGTAATAATGTGTATTGAGAATTAACCATGTGCAATGAACTTTTTCCCATTGTTTTCATCATAATCATCACCAACACAATCAGGTGTTATCTCCAGTTTATAGGTGAGACAAAGGAGGCTAAAACCCAAAATCTAAAATCCCAATCTGTCTGACGCCAAAGCCTGTGCTCTCTCCACTACACTGTACTGCCATTCTGGACCAGGAACTTTTTTTTTTTTTTTTTTCATAAAACACAGCTATACATTCTGCCCTAATCATTTGTCATCTAGCTTGGGGGAGCCTTGAGTCATGAATAGATTTAAGCTAAGTGAGAGAGTCTGCAAGTAAGAAGAGGGGTGGCCCATGTCAAGTCTTTTCACCCCTGCTTTGAATTTTATAATCCTTTTAGTTCATTCCTATGTCTGCCATTGATGATTAAATAGTTATTTTCTCTAAGTAAACTATAATAAGCTCATCATCCCCACTTCATTTAGCTGGTTCCTCCCTTCCTTTAAAACTCAAGTTAGTCTCGCCAGCTCCAGTGCTCCCACTGTGTTTCTTTTTATGATGGCATTACTCACACGGCACTCTGGGACAGCTGTCAATAGGTCTCACTTCCCTCCCAGATAATGTGAGCTCCCAAAGAACCTTGCATTTTCTGACTTTGTATGCCAGCAGTTGGCATAAAGGGGCACTCTTTCTGCTTATACAGAACACAGCCAACCCAGACATCAAGTTCATTTGACTATCTGGAGTCGACTGCACTGTTAGCTGATCCTCTCATTAAGCCATTTTCTTTTTATAAAGTTTCTTACCTCTTTTTCCAAATAAACCTTTTTATCGTCCAGGGTATTATATAAAGTAAAGAACTGCTTGGTTTCTTTGTGCACTGCTGAAACTGTAAATGCAAAGAAATCAGCACATGAGTAAGAACAGGCATCAGAACAGCCTAAGTGCCCTCCCCATGCTGCATGCCATCAGCACCCAGTTCTGCCAGGGCCGGGCACTCACTCTCTGCGGAAGCCCACAGTGTGAAAACAGAATCACCTGGGATATACTTTTAAAACTCTCGGGACCAGTGAAAGGAGAATGTCTGTATGTGGGACTCATGTGATGATAGTAGATAGTCAAAGTTGAAAATTACCACCATAAATAAACCATCTGGGTCACACATTAAATGGGGGTTGTAGATATTTGATAATAGCAATAAAAATTGATATAGTTATTCTGGGGCAACTGTTTGAAAATGTCTCTGGTATAAAAACATCCTTATCAAATGACTTTAACATGTAAAATTTGCTCTGTGAAATATACTAATGCAAGGCATTATTATTTATTACTACTATTATTATTACTGCTAAAAGTTTGGAAACACGCAGGAATAGAAAATTAAAGGGAAAAGATTCTGCTGAAAATTGTAATTGCTGATACCTGCCTCAGATCATCCGAGGCCAGTGCAAGGACTGGATGAAACTGCAAGTGCTGGGACAGGACCTGTGAAAGAAGCATGATCTGCAACCCTCCGGTAGGGACTGTGCTCTAACTTGAACCAGGACAGGTGCTTGAGAGGGCCAGGCCTCAAGACAAAAATGAGGTGGATTTTTAAATGCCAAGTGGGAAGTTGCAGGACAGTGGCATTCCAGTCTTGGATGCCTGCTCAAGGCCAAGATGCAGATGCACGAAAGGGGTGGGGCACCAAGTGACTATAGGGGAAGCTGGACAGTGAAGTGGGCACAGATGATGCAGGACTTTGTACAGTGGATTTAGGATTCTGAAGATTATCCAATGTGTTATGGGGAGCTATTAAACATTAAAGCTTTTAGAGCAAGGGTATAAAATGACCAAATTTACGTTTGAGAAAGACCTCTCAGGCAAGCATGTAGAGAAGGAATTAAATGGACTTGAGAAATACTAAGAAACAGAACTGGCATGCAGCATGAGTCAGAGAACTGAGAGGAGGCCAGCCTGGTAGAGGAACATGGGTTGGGGAGGTTTGTACCTGTTGAGTTTGAGGTATCACAGGGACATGCAACAGTGGGAGCCTAGAAAATGGGTGATTAGTTCTTGCCTGGGGTGGGGGACCCAGGATAGGCTGACAGAATCTGAGTTGGGTCTTGAAGGATTTTTCCTGACAGAAGAGAGGGGATCCAGGTGCAGGGAACTGGAGGAGTCAAGGATATGTCAAGGATAAGATGTCAAAGCTAAGGGTGTGCCCAGAGGCAATGCGTGGACTGGTGAGGCCAAAGTGAGGGTTCAGATCAGGATAGGGGTCTGGGGAGGATCCCAGGCACAATGAGGAGAAAGGCTTTATTTTAGGCCCTGAGGAGCTCTTGAGATTTGTCAGCAGAGAGAAGTGATATAACTAGATGCTGGCAAGGGATGTGGAGGGGGTGCTGCAAGCCAGCTAATGGTCATTTAGCTGAGATATGATGCAAGTGAGAGCAGATAAGGCAGGAGTAGTAGGAAG
The DNA here is from genome assembly GCA_008750895.1 of Mirza zaza. Lineage (NCBI taxonomy): Eukaryota > Metazoa > Chordata > Mammalia > Primates > Cheirogaleidae > Mirza > Mirza zaza. Next base: position 21,771 of record VSMD01127840.1, read on the forward strand.
AGAATGGCAATGACAGCGTTGAGGGCCATTCTGAGCTTAATGAGACTTGGTCAGATTTAGAATGAAGGGGACCCAGTCCTGGGTAACTAGGTGACACAATCCTGTTAGGTAAGGACCACATAAGCAAGGAAGTCTGTAGAGAACAATGAGTGAGGACTGATCTCCAGACACTTGGCCACGATGTTCCATGAGAAGTTGGAAAGTGGAGCAGGAGCTCAGGGGAATGCCCTGCCAAAGTGGGACAGAGCCCCTCGCCTCCTGTCCCTCCCCAGCCTTGTTTGTAGTTGATGCACCTACTCTGGCGGTAGAGTTCAATAAATCTCTTCTGATACTGTATTAACTCGGCTCGGCTGGGCACTTCATCAATCTTGCGGTGCAAAATTGCTATTTCTCGATTTCTTCGAGCCTAAACGCAAAAGAGAGGGGAGAACTATTTGGTAAAAGGCCTAACATGTTCTCTGGGGAGCCAAAATATTGCCTGCACCCCCGCCTGAGCCCAACCACATGGCCTGGAATGCAGGCACAACTTTCTGCCTTTAGCTTGAGGTCCCCATCTCAGATTTTGATTGACATTCTCACTGTACAATCACAGAAGGCATCAAGTCAATGGACTAGGAAGGAAAATTCTGAATGGGAAGGGCTTCTGTGGACAGAACTCACAGCTAGCTCGCCAGGCTCTAAAGTACTCTAGAGTAGCTGGCTCCACCACTGCCAATTGGGGACAGGCAATGGCAGGAATGCTTCTGAGATAATGGACATTATGCCACCCTGCTGCCTCCACATACATTCCAAATTCCCCAGCCTGGTTGAAAAGCCCCTACAATCTACCCCCAAAATACCCTTCCAGCACTTTCTCACTTCCATGGACTGGGGAAACCACCCTACAACCAGGTCTGAAAAGTGGTGCAGTGCTATGCTGTGTGGCGCTCAAGCCAGTTGCTGCAGGAGTGAGCTGCTCACTTGCACAGGGCTCCCACCACACATTTGCGATTTTGGGACCAAGTGAGCTCTGGGCACTGCCTTTCTTCTGTGCCTTCATTCCTCTGTCCATCAAACCTCCCACTCTCCCTGCCTGCTTTACTTGAAGATGTGGATCTCTAATACATTGAGGAAATAAGAGCTTTCTGGTGGGAAACTCACCATCAACTCTAACGACCAAACCCAAAATAGGGTGTCCGCAGCTCTGATTAGAGGGAAGATTTCTCCTTCACGCCAAGGCTAAGCTCCCCGTGGGTGCTCAGGCTCTGACTCCTATTTTTTTAGGAATCTTAAGATACAACTATTCAGTCTTTTTCCTACATCTTTAACCTTTCCTTATCACCTGGCTCCTTCTCACCAGAATTTAAATATCCTCCAGTCCCTCACTCCTTACAAAAGCCTTTCCTTAAACCTTCTAGCTCCCAGCCTCTTTCTTTCTCTTCCCTGCCACAGCCAAATGCTGGCAGACATGTACTTCCTCACTCCAGTCCTCCTTCAACCCAACAACCAGGCTTTCTTCGGGTCCCCCATGAACTGCTCTTGCTAAAGTCACTGTAGACCTTCTCTGAGGCCATATCTAGTAGACAACTCTCAGCTTCTAGCTTTCTTGACTTCTAGCAGCACGTCCCCTCCTCCCTACTGAGTTCTTGGCTCAGCTGCCACGAGGCCTCATGCTCTCGTCTTCCTATCCAGCTACTTGGGCTGATGGTCATTGGTGGAACCCTCCTTTTCCTCTGCCTGCCCTCACATGCTATACTCACCAGGGTTAGGTCCAGGGCTGCTTCTACATTTTCAGTCTCAGTGCTCTTTGAAACAGTGCAGACACCTATGTATTCCACCCAGACTACTCTGAGAGTTGGATGTGACAACCATCCACTCCTTGGACATTTCTACTTGGTTGAATACCCAACTTTTAAAAGCCCCAAACAGATAGCATTAACAGTCCTGTTCATACTCCCACCCTCCCCCTTAACCTTATGCTTTTATGTTTAACCTTTTATGCTTAATCTTTTACGCTTTTTCTCAGTGAATAACACAACTATCCACCCTTGTGTCAGAAATTCGAGCATCATCCTTACTCTTCTCTTTCTCTCACCTAGCCAATATTAAGTTCTATCAGCTACTGGTCCTCAGTCTCTCCCCTACCAGTTCTTCTCCACTTAACCCCATGGCCAATGCCTGACTGAGCCAGCTACTCACATTCTTGCAGCTTCCCCTAGTCAGTCTGGAGCTGCCCTCAGTAGGCTGTTTATAACGCCCTTGTACTTTGATGTCTCTGGACACGTCTTAGTTCTCAAATGGCCAGCAGCCAGCTCCCAGAAGATGGGTCATCCCATTTACTGTCTCTGGGACCTAGTACAGTGCTGAATATATAGTAAACACTCAAAAAGTTTCCAAATAGGCAGCTGTACAGTTCTGATTTTATTTAATTCTGTGAGTCTTTAAAGATTAGTAGAATCCTTGCATCAAAACCAAATTTGACTCACCCAAGTTTACTCACAGAGCTCAGCAAAATAAGTAGGAGCCAGAGAAAAGGGAAATAGGATCTCACTGGCCCTTGCAGCCCTTTGGCCATTCCCACCAATGCCTGGCCTTTCCCTCCCAGAGAACAGAAAGAAGGCCTGAGCCGAAAACAAAGCGCAAAAAATTCTTGGCTTTTGAGCTCCCATGAGCCAGACTGGCAATGTAGGGTATTTCAAAATGTAATTTTTACTCTGTGAATTTAGTTTTAGAGCTGCCTTTAAAACCTACCTCCTTCACATTTGATACCATTTTCATAAACCGCTGATTATCAAAAGACAGCTACAATGTACACTTAATTTGTAAGGAATAGTACTAGACAAGAACACTTGACAAGTACTAGGGAACTTGAATCCTGGCTCTGGCACTTACCAGCGGCTTGACTTTGTGCAAGTACTTAACCTATCTGAGTCAATTTCTTCCTATGGAAAATGAGGCTGATAACTCCTACTCTCCACCTGGAGCGAGGATCCACTCCGATGAGTGACATGAAAGTAACACACCAATGTGAGGTATTATTATCAACATCTTAAATCATGGACTTACATTCCAGATAGAAAGAAGACTGGTGAACAGCAGCCTTATTACCTAGCCTATCTAGTTCTTAGATATTAGTCTTAGAGCTAGAGATTTTCTAGATCTGTTATAAGAGATTCATACCTAGTTAGATGCATTTACTTATTTTTTTTTTGGTTCTTGTTTTTACTCACCTGTAGTAAACGTATCTTGTAGAGTTTCTCTTTTTCCATATTATACCGTCTGTCTAGGTCTTCCTAAAAATTGGAAAAGGTTGCAATTATCTAGGAATAGAAAACTTTCATTTTTTGATGGAATCTTTGGAAGTGAATATGTTTTTATCATATCTCCCCTATCCTGAACCCTCAAAATTCTTTTCTTAAATGGCCAAATTTAGGGTCTGGGTCCCATCTCATGTGAGACCCTACACACCCTTTCATATCACATTGGAACAACTCTTCCTTCTGGGATCCATGCTGAGTTCAGTGTTCTTATAAGTGAAGTAACCTCCAAATCTACATGCCCTTCCCCTGCTTTCCCTAAAAAAACTACCGTGTTTCCTGAAAATAAGACAGGGTCTTATATTTATTTTTCCTTAAGACATCCTAGGGCTTATTTTCAGGGGATGTGTTATTTTTTTTAAGTACGGTACAACAATCTACATTTATTCGAATATAGTTAAGTCGTCTTCTTCTGGAACATCATTATAACTCTCCAAACCCCAAATTCCATCCTGAATTTCTTGTGACTCTATTTCCCTTAGAACCATTGGCCCCAATCTCTCATGTCAAGCAATAGAGCTCTCATGGGGCAGATGAGAAGGGCTGCTCATCTTCTTTACTGCTCTGCGACGAAATGTATGGGTTGTGCAGATACGCTGTGTAGCCATGCCCATCACTAGGTCTTATTTTCAGGATAGGGTTCATATTGCGCAAATGCTTAGAAATCCTGCTAGGGCTTATTTTATGGGTAGGTCTTATTTTCGGGGAAATACGGTATGATGATAAGACGACAAATCATTACTTAAATAATTTGTTGTTCTACACTTCTATGTTTGGAGATGATGCTGGTTTTCTTTCTATGTTTCTATTGTTGAACACGATAGCCTCTAGCCACATGTGGCTATTTAAATTTATATTAATTAAATTTTTTTTTTAAATTCAGTTTCTCAGTTGCACTAGCCACAGTTCAAATGCTTGGCAGCCACACATAGCCAGTGGCTACTCTATTGGCCACTGCAGATGAAGAACATTTCCATCACTGCAGAAAATTATTTTGGACAGTACTGATGTAGAGAATAAAAAGACACTAACTAGCCCCTCACTGAATCTGATGAGGTGAGACCCTGGCTGGCTGGTTTGTTGCCTCAGAGAAAGTTACAAAGGGGGTCAGAGGCGTCCCTGACCCTATGTGTGCAGGGAACACACACACTCAGTCTCCTCCACAGGGCTCAGCTGCAGGCAAACTGCAACAGCTTCACCACAAGAGTCCTGCAGCTCTTTCTACTAGGAGATTATGAGAGCACAAAGGGAGAGGACTCCTTGAAGATGGCAAATGTTTAGAGCTTTCCTGCTTTGCTTTTCTTCCTCCTCTTCCTTTCGTATTTCTTCCTCCTGGAGGTTTGGTGGAATGCTGGGAGCACTGGTATAACTCAGAACAGAGGCCATCCTATAGCCTTTGGGTCAAATGTGCATCGTGGTCCATCTTTGTAAATAGTTTTCTTAAACATAGTCATGTCTATTCATTTACATGTCAACTATGGCCACTGCAGCAGAGCTGGCCCACAAAGCTAAAAATACTATGTGGCTCTTTTACAGAAATAGTCTGCTGACCCTGCTATACAGTTACATCAGAGAGAGAGATTTTCCCTCTGTACTACCCCCACCCCTCAGAGTCTATGGCTGTAACCAGCATGTGCAGTCAATGAGGGCCTCTCCCCTTCTCAGGTGAGATGCCAGTGTGAAGACAGAATGCTTGCATGCTGGACTGGGAAGAAATCCACCAGAATGGTAACCTTCAGCTCCTGATGAGAACCTGCCTCCATCTGAGGGGCAAGGTGTGTCAAATGGGATGATGTCCCTGAAGGCCCAACAGATTTGGAAGTGGCCACAGAGAAATGAAGGCAGGCATGAGACACCGTCACAGGAGAGTGCAAAGCTGGCCGCCATGCCCTTGAGGACACCACCAGTCCTGAGAATGGGCAGGTACTTACCTCATGAGTCATCACGGAGGTCAGGGCACTATGTGGCTCTCCACTGGAAGGGTTCTGAAATGACAGAAACACAATAAACACCTTTTTTTGAGTAAGGGGAAAGGGAGAGAAGACCAGGGCCTAGACGTAGGAAAGGGTCAAGGTAGGGGCATGAGAGTACAGCTGGGAAATGCTGGTGCCCACCGGGCATGTGAGAGTAGTGAGCAGAAAGGGAACAACCCTTGGATGAGCCCCAGATTTTAAACTGTTCTTACAGTTACACACAAACAAGGTAAACTGTAACTCTTTCTGAACACGAGTTAAGAATCCCTCTAACAAGATGTGCTGAGAAGAGAAATGTGATTCTGAGAGTCTGTGATTTGTGCAAACTCAGGCTGCCCAAGCTGATGATTTGAGCCTCAAAGTTTCGAAGTTTCGGAAACAACTGGAAAGGCAGGCTGTGTGATGATGGTCTCAGAACACGGCTGCTTTCCTGGGCTCTGCCCTTCACCCATGCCAGTCCCCTCACAGATGCAAATAACACCACCAGTCAGGATGGGGGACAGAGATCAGCAAGGCCTTTGCTCACTGCTGGTGTGGCAGTGTCCTGTACAGCCAGGGCACAGGCCAGTACAGAGTGCTGGACTGAGCAGCGGGGCACTCTGTGGGCTCTGGTGCTGGTTGGCTGGGACCATCTCTACCCTACCTTGAGCCTCAAGTTCCCCATTTCTACAAGGGAGAGGGTGCAAACGATGGGTTCTAAGATCCCATCTAGTTCTTGCATTCTAGGCACACAGCTCCTCAGAAAATAAGATTCAAATAAAGTATGAGAAGTGAAAACAAAAAATGATCCCTACTATCTCTCTTATCTGGTGAGAGAAACAGACTTTATTTTCCTGTCCTTATTTTTTGATTTAACTTTTGACAGAAATCCACACTAGCTCCTTGGAAGATCAAGTCCTTTGCTCAGAGAACGAGTTGATCAGAAGTGTTCCCTAAACCCAGAATGCTCTTGCAATCCTGGGGCTCTAACATTAAACCCAACACTATTCTCCTTTTTCAAGTTCACTGCTGCCTTTGGGGAAGGGGGCATTTCTTTGCACAGGAAAGGAGGAGAGTAGAATGGGTCAACGGGAAGAACCTTTAAAGAACAGGTTGAATAGGAAACAGAGCTAAGGCGTTTCCTAGAAACATCTCCCTAAAGGAAGGGAGACGCTACAGTTGTACAAGCTGGTAATTCCTATCTGGGTTGCTGCCCTTCATACCCACTACTGCCTTTTACCCCCAGAAGGAAGAGAAAGGAGGTGGGCACAAATCTAAAAAAATCACAGGAGGAAAATAGTTGAGAAATGTGTATTTACAGGACTAGGTTAAGTGAGCACCAAACTGGTTGCTGGTTAGTCTTTTAGAAATCCTTTCACCGTGTAAGTCACAACAGCACCTAACAGTCTCAAGGACTAATTCAGAGCCTTTACCTTTTCATCTCCGCCTGGTGCTCTCACAGCTTTGAGGTTTTCAATTTCCTGCTGCAGCCGTGTCATCTCCTCCTTTATAAGCAATAGCAACATTTACAAAACTTGAATAAGCTAGCAACTGGATACAATTATTTAACTATTTGATCCAGAAATCTTATTTTCACATTTCATGCATTTATGCTAGGATAAAAAGCCCATTAGAAGCTAGCTGCACTGATCCCCAATTTTCAGCATGGCAAAGTTCTTTTCAGGAGGATACAGGCAGTTGTACCTCAGTCAGGAGAGGCCTTTATTTCTAAAGGGCCAGTGGGGTACGCAGTAATTGCTGGGAAATGAAACGCAAATGACAGTGGTTTAGAGCCCAGTTCTAATCAGCCTTATCTGCTTCCTCTCCCCAGCAGGCCTCAGCTTATCCACCTGTCCACCTTACCTGAGGCCCTTCCAGCCTGGAGCTGGAAGTCCCTCCTCCCTGGCCCTGAAGTAAGATTTAGCTTCCTGATGGCCCTGGTGTCAGAGTGGCCTTTCCTCCACTGTATCTCACACTGAACTTGCCCAGCTGCCTCCCACTTCAGTCACCTGTGTACACGTCACCCCCACAACTACACTACAAGTTCCCAGAAGGCAGGGGCCAGAGCTTATACACAGGACACAGAGACATCCCAGGTTTTCAGGACAGCCCTGGTTTTGTATAATGTTATTCTTTTCATAAAGCTCATGTCAACAAAATGATATATATTTTTAAAAAAACTTTGTAAGACTTTTCTTTCAAATACCTTCGTAAATTAGATAACATTGTTTGCTAGACTGTGCTCTCAATTTTGAGGTTTGGCACACAGTCATTAATACTAATCTAACTTCTAGTATCCCCAGAGGGTACCTATTATAGTGTTCTACTCATCTTATACAACTGATATGTAACTGTTCCATGAATCTACTTTTGAAACTGCACTTGGATAGGATGAGACAACAGGACAAGGGGAAGTACACTAAGAGATTTTATAAGAGTCCTGGTTTGTTTTCTGATGCTAAACAACACTTACTCGACAATGTGCTTTAAACTCCTGCTCCTGACTTTTCAGATTTTCATTCATGGCTACAAGTGCTCTCAAGTTCTGTAGAATACTGAAGGAAAAAGACGAAAAAAAAAAAACATGGCAGGCCATTATGATTTTATAAATCACAGAAATATCAGGTCCCCAGCTAAAAAAAAGGGACTCTCTTTTTAATTTCCTTTGTCTTCTCCAAGAATTTCTAATGAATTCTCCACAAAGGATAATGCCATTGATTTAACTGACATTATTATTCATTTATATCCCCCAAGACCATCAGGCCAGCTCTAAACTAACATTATGGATTCCAGAATTAAAATGTCAACTATAGAAACATCAATGAGTTTCAGAGGTACTGGATATATTTTATGATATCAATTATTCAACTATATTCAGGGCATATACAATATTGAAAATCATTTTTAATATCCATTCTGAAAAGGAAACAAGTTGCTTAAGGCTATTAAAAGCATTAATTTAAAAATAAAAATTTCAAATATCTGATAGCACTTTGATCCAAATCATAAAAGAAAGGTTTTTAATTACAGAGCCAAGTAATCTGTGGGTACTTTTGTTAAATCTCATTCAAATAAGCAACACCTAGGAGATTTTAACATTCAAACAGTCTGGAGCAAAAAAGGTCAAATGTTAAGTGCTCCTTCTCCTCTACTGACAATGAATTTTATATGGAAATATAAAAACAAAACAAAACTACAGCAGCTGTGCCTTGACAAAAAGACTACACCTGTTCTCCCACAGATATATGTGTTGTTAAAAAACTGGTAATGCTGGTGGACTCCAAGGAAGAGAACTGGGTGACTAGGGATGGGGCAGGAGGAAGACTTTTCACTATATGCCCTTTTTGTACCATAAAGGTATGACCAACTTTAAAAACAGAAAAGCAAACAACAAAATGCTGCTTCTGCTTCTAAGGGGAACTGGGAGAAGGGTGACTAACTCAAGGCAACCCAGGCACATTTCAGAATGTGCCTGCGCAACAGAGAGTCACCACTTTATGGATGGGCATGTGAAATGAACTGAACTGAGTGGCCCAAACTGATGGCCTTTGGCTATTTTGTCCTGTCCCCAAACAAATTAAGCCACCAGGTATTGGCAAAGTTAAGTTTTTTAAAGGAGAAAATAAATGCATGTTGAAACCTCTTACTTTGGATCGGCTTTGGATTCTATCTTCTCAAGGGCTGCTTGCTCTTTGTCCAGTTTCTCACTATAACTCTTCAGCTGCAAGAGATAATGGAGGCATCATTGCTAGGGACTTGGTAGCATAGAAGAGTGGGTGCACCCATCCTCCTTCCCTCTGGCTCACACCTAAACCCCACTTTTGATAGGTGGCCAACCCCACTGGATTTGGCTGTGCATTGAGAAAATAGATGGAGCAGAGAAATGGGATGGGAGTGGACAGGTAACCTGAATAGGTCAAAACCAGACTCTTCTAGACACATTCTGCTGGTTAGAAAAACCTTGGCAATGGTTTCATGTCACTGCAGCAGATGGACAGAAAGCCAAAAGCAAGAGCAGGTATCCTTTGGTAGCAAGGGGGAAATAACAAGTGACTAAGAGAGAGAACCAGGCTTAAATCTTAGAATAGCATTATCATGGGTGTTAATGGGGCAGAGTTAAAACTTCTGACTTCTTGAACAGTTTCACTTTCTTTATCTAAGGCAGATAATAAGGATTTTTTAAAAAATAAATTTAAACTCAGATTTTAATGTATAAAATATCCAATTACATCATGCAATAGAATACTAAGCTGCTACTTAAAAAAAAGCAGCTCTTTTACAATGGTTCTCTAGTATCCACCTTAAGGTGGAGAAAACAAGATGCAAGACCATGAGCATAGCATGCTTCCAAAGTGTATAAAGAAATGTAAATGTTGAATGTATATATGTATAAAAAAATACATGTAATTGCTTGCATATTCATAAAATATCTCTGAAAAGATTCAAAAGAAGCTTGTTACATTGGTTTCTATGGAGTGGGTAACTGGAAAATTGGGATATAGGGCTATACCTTTTGTACTTTTTAAAATTTTGAATCATGTGAATGTGTTACCTATTAAAAAAAAAGTCTTGAGATAGGGAGAAGATGGCGGATGAGAAATACCGCCAGACAGAGTGTCTCTGAAGAAAAGACAGATTCTAGCAGAAATTAGAAGAAAGAAGCAAGAAGACGAGCCTACATCAGATGAGGGTCGGCAGGAGGAGTACCTGAGACCACGGGAGACTCCACGGGAGGAGGTCGCAGAGGAGAACTGGAGGCTGGGACCCCGGGAGCAGCCCGGAGACCAGCGGGAAGGGGAGGTGGATCTGCCATTTCCCCTCCCCTGCATCCTGGACTGCTGGTGGGCTCCCCAGCAAGCAGAGGGACCTGCAGACACCAGCCCAGTGACAACTGCTGCCAGTGAGCGGTAAGCCACTAGCGGACGCGGCGCCAGGCTCCCAACTCCCTCGGGGCACCTCCGTGTGCACATACCCGAGCCGTGCAGCAGACGTCATATTGCCTCCTCCTCCCCTCCCCTGACCCTACCGGCGGCTACCCAGAGAGACAATATAGCCACCAGCCGGAGGCACCTCCAGGGAACGGGACCTTCCCTTTTGGGGCCCTACAGCTGACTAAGGGGAACTCAGACTGTGAGCTCTCTGCCCGTCAGCACTCCCAGGTGCTGCTGGCACGGTGATCCCAGGAGAACCGGGCAGAGCCTGAGGTTGAGAGACATAGACCCAGCTTGGGCTCCCTGTGGGTGAATTGGGACAGGGACGCGTCTCCCTGGTGGGGACAAAGTTTGAACTCTGGGACCCAGAGGTCAGACCTGCAGACCACATCCCGTGCACCGAGGCCTCGCATTGCCTGGGGCACAGAAGGGATATACGTGAACAGCCTGCTGAGGTGTGTGTGCCTTCAGGGGCAGATCAGCGTCCTAGAGGGCCACCCTCCCTCCAAAGGGAGGCCGTGCGCCCAGCCCAGGTGGCGTTCCTGCGGCAGGGAACCTCCCCGCTGGCATCACAGCCAGGGGAGGCCTGGTGGCGTGTGGTCTGGCCTGCTGA
>VSMD01127845.1:0-27086 GCA_008750895.1 Mirza zaza
TTTGAGACACAGTCTCACTTTATTGCCCAGGCTAGAGTGAGTGCCGTGGCGTCAGCCTAGCTCACAGCAACCTCAAACTCCTGGGCTCAAGCAATCCTGCTGCCTCAGCCTCCCAAGTAGCTGGGACTACAGGCATGTGCCACCATGCCCGGCTAATTTTTTTTTTCTATATACATTAGTTGGCCAATTAATTTCTTTCTATTTACAGTAGAGATGGGGTCTCGCTCTTGCTCAGGCTGGTCTCGAACTCCTGAGCTCAAACGATCCGCCCACCTCGGCCTCCCAGAGAGCTAGGATTACAGGCTTGAGCCACCGCGCCTGGCCAACTTGCTGGAATTTTGATTAGGATTGAAATGAATCTATAGCTACAAGTTGGGAGGAATTGGTATCTTAACAATATTGAGTCTTCCAATCCATGAGCATGGAATAGCTCTCATTTATTTATATCTTGAGTGATTTCTTTCATCAGAGCTTTGTTGTTTCCCTCATATAAATTCTACATATATTTTGTTAGATTTATACTGTTTCTTTGGAAAGATGGCTGACTAGAGACATAGATTGCCATATTGTCCCAGAGGAAACGAAGGGAGGGTTTTAGATAGAGGAGAAGAGGGAAAGAGAACAGCTCAGGTGTAGTTAGAGGGGAAAGGTGCTGGAGCCTGCCAGAGACTTCACAGAAAGAAATTGCGAAGTAGAACAGAAAGAAAAAAGATATTACAGAGACCAACCCTGGAGAAGCTCGGAGCCCAGTAAAGGCAGTACGTGCAGATTTCATTTCTCCTTCCTTCATACCTCAGGTAGTCGGTGGGCTGCCAGGCTGCTTGGGAGCTTCTCCACACTCACAAGCCCAAACGCTGCTGCAACCGCTGAACTGGGACCCTCTTGAAAATATACTATTTGTTTTCTTTTCACTTCTTTTTTAGGGGGTAATAATGTAAATGGTTTTGTGTTTTTAATTTAAAATTCAAATTGTTCATTGCTGGTACATAAGAAAGAAATTGACTTTTGTATATTAACCTTGTATCTTACAATCTTGCTATAATAATTTATTAGTTCCAGGAATTTTTTTGTTGATTCTTTGGGATTTTCTATACAATCATGTCATTGGTGAACAAAGACAGTTATATTTCTTTGTTATCAATCTGTATGCCTGTTATTTGCCTTTTCTCATCTTTTTGTTTTACTAGGATTTCCAGTACAATGTTGAATAGGACTAGTGAAAGGCCACATCCTTGCCTTCTTCCTGGTCTTAGAGGGAAGGCACCTAGTTTCTCACCATCAGCATGATGCTAGCTATAGTGTTTTTGGAGATGTTGTTTTTTAAGTTGAGGAAGTTCCTTGTATTCTTAGTTAGCTGGTAGTTTTTATAATGAATGGATATTGGATTTTTTTCAAGTGCTTTTTCTGCACCTATTGGTATGATTGTGTAGTTTTTCTTCTTTAGCCTGTCGATATGATGGATTACAGTAATTGATTTTTTAATGTTGTACTAGCCTTGCATACCTAAAATCCCACTTGGTCGTGTTGTGTGATTCTCTTGCTGTAATTTTTGTATTCAATTTGCTAATATTTTGTTGAGGATTTTTGCATCTATGTGCATGAGAAATATTTGTAGTTTTCCTTTATTGTAATGACTTTATCTGATTTGGGTATTAAGGTAATGCCGGCCTCAGTGAATGGGGTAAGAAGTGTTCCCTCTGTTTCTACTTTCTGGAATAGATACTGGAGGATTGGTATAGTTTGTTCTTTAAATATCTGGTAGAATTTATCAGTAACCCATGTGAGCCTGGTGCTTTCTGCTTTGGAAGATTATTAGTGGTTGATTCAATGTTTTTAATAGATATAGACCTATTCAGATTATCTATTTCTCCCAATGTGAGTTTTAATAGTTTGCATCTTTCAAGGAATTGGTTCATTTCATCTAAGTTATCAAATTTGTGGGCATAGGTTTGTTCATAATATTTCTTTAATAACCTTTTAAAGTCCATGAGATCAGTAGTGGTGACTCCTTTTCCATTTCTGATATTATTAAAAACAGTAATTTATGTCTTCTCTCCTTTTTCTTAGGTTGGTGAAAGATTTAACCATTGTATTAATTTTGTCAAGAACCAACTTTTCATTAATTTTCTCTATTGTTTTCTTATTTACAATTTCATTGATTTCTGTTCTAATTTGTATTATTTCTTTTCTTCTGTTTCTTTTAAGATTTCATTGCTTTGCTTTCCATAGCTTCCTAAAGTGGAAGCTCAGATTGATTTTAGATTTTTCTTCTATGCTAAAATATACATACAATGCTATTAATTTCCCTCTAAGCATGTTTTTTGCTGCATCCTACAAATTTTGATGGGTTGTGTTTTCATTTTCATTTAGATCAAAATATTTTTTAAGTTCTCTTGAGACTTCTTCTTTGACTTATATGTTATTTAGAAGTGTCTGTTGAATCTCAAAATATTTTGGAATTTTCCAACTGTCTTTCTGTTAATGATTTATAGTTTACTTTCATTGTGGTCTGAAAGAATACTTTGTGTGACTTCTATCCTTTTAAATTTGTTAAGATGTGTTTTATGGCCCAGAAATTTTTTTTTCAAATGGATTTTCCATTATCTTTGCCCAATTCATTTAAATTTCCTTTTCAAATTTCACAAGATTGGCAAAATGTTGATATTTATTAAATCTGGATAATGAAAACATGAACCTACATTATATACTATTTTCTAAATTTTTGTGCATATGTGAAAAGTTCCATAATAAAAAACTTTTTTAAACAACCTAAAACTATAGTAAAGTATCTGACATATAGTAAGGATCAACAAACCATCAACATCATCATCTTCACTATTATCATCATCATCATCATAGTCACCATCATCATCATCATCAGAAAAGACAGTTTGGGGACTTTATATTGCTTCCATTTTCAACTTCTTCCTCTCCAGACACTCCATCTCGTTATTATGTAAATATTCAAGTCTCCCTCCTCTTCCACTTCACGGCTCAGTCATATTTGACTCTGTTGATCTGTTACTTCTGCTGTCTCTCTCTCCCTCTGGCTTCCTGGTCACCATCTCTCCTGGTTTCCCTCCAACCTTTCTGGCCTCATTCCGTCTCTACGGACAGTTTTCACCGCCTGTCCCACGTACTTTGGTGCTTCCCAGGGTTCTATGTCAGGTCCGTTTCTCTCTTAGTCTATACACTGTCACTGGATGATCTCACAGTCCCTATCTTGGGGTGAGTACCACCTCCCACCTCCCACTTCCTACCCAATGGCCAAGCTGAAAGCCTGGGTCACCCTCTCTTCCCTGTCTCCTTCACCACCCACATCCAGTCTCTATGTCTGCTAGGTTTGATTGTTTTAGTCCCCCCACCCAAATGGATGTGTTGAAACTTAATCTCAGGTGTGTGATAGTAATAAGAGGTGGGGATTTTAGGAGATCATTAAGTCACGAGGGTGGAGCTCTAATGAATGGGATTAAGGCCTTGTAAAAGAGGCTTCACGCAGCATTCAGCCCTTTTTGCCCTTCCGCCTTCCACCATGTTAGCACACAGCATTCAAGGTGCCATCTTGGAAGCAGAGAGCAACCCTCCCAGACACTGAATCTGCTGGTGCCTTGATCTTTTACTTTCCAACCTCCAGAAGTGTGAGAAAATAAATTTCTCTTCTTTATCAAATACCCAATCTGTGGTATTTTGTTATAGCTGCACAAACCAACTAAAACGATGTCAGATGGCTATGACTTTCTTGCTGCTTTTATTGCATCCCCTTCTTTCTATTGCCCCACGTCCTAATTCATGCTGTGATCTTCTCTTCTCTGAACCCCTGCATCAGTCTCCTAATTGGTCTTCTTGCATTGAGTCTTTGTCCCTCCAATCTTTTCTCCACAGGAATAACCTTTCTGAAACCCAAATCTGCATGTCCTTTGCCTGCTTACACCCCTTCAGTTTCACCCACTGGGATGAATTTTAATCCTTAACTACTTCATGCTATTTACTTCCTTTCCTCACCATTCTCTCTCTGCTGTCCACCACCAACAACCACCAGGTGTTCCTTGAAACGTATGTCTCCTAGAATGTGCCTCTGCATGTTTTGCTCCCTCTGCTGGAATCACTGTCCCTCCCCTTGTCAGGACTCAGGTGAGAGAGCCTCTCTCTGGGCGTCTTTCCCAGCCTACCTCCCTCCCGCTCTCCCGCACGCTATCCTTGCTCACTCCAGCTTGCATCACTCCAGGGTGAAGTCTAGTGTCTGTCTCCCCTGTGACACTGACCGCTGCTAAGGTCCCAGGCTAGTGCCCCATGCACCACTGCATCCCACTGCCTGTTGCAGGCCTGGCACATAGGAGGTGCTCAGAAAATGTTGGCCAAATAAACAAATGGATGCCTGAAGGTCAGGTTTCTCTCTCTCTATATATATATAGATAGATAGATAGATAGATAGATAGATAGATAGATAGACAGACAGATAGATATGTCAAATAAACTTATAGATTTAAACTAAATTAAGTATTTTCTTATACTTGATTTTAGGGTAAACAAGTGGTGGTGGGGATCAAAGAATTACAAAAATTATGAGAAAAAAACATTTGGTAAATTTTTTATGATATACAATATTTAATAAAAAATCTTAATGCAAACCATATATCAGATAGTGTATATATTGGCCAAAAATGCAGGCACCACAGTCAGATCTGGGTTTGAATTCCAGCTCCCCACTTACTACTCATGTGACCTTGGACACATTTCCTTACCTCTCTGTTCCTCGTTTTCTTTTATTGTTAAATAGGTACAGTAATGTTTATACCTCAGAGGGTTATTATGAAAATTGCATGGATCAATATTTGTAAAGAGTTTGGAATAGTGCCTGGGCCTGGTGAGCATTCCAGAAATGTTAATTAACCAATAATAATAGTTAACTAATGACTCATAAATGTATCTAATATATATTTGTAAATAATATATATTTGTAAATATATTATTGATCAATACAGTAACAGAAAAAAAGACTGGAGGGAAATATACCTAAATATGTGGAGGTGAAATCATGGATGACTTTCTTCATTTAATTTTTCTCATGAAAAAATATATTACTTTTATCATCAGAAATAAATAATATTTTTTAAATGGAGGTAATTAAACCTGCAAATGAAGAAAAGACTTCTGTTTTAGCTGTAAACCACCTTGGTCCAGGGTTCTACATGGCCTAGTTTAGGAGCCACTGCCCTGTCACATGTCACACACTCAGCGGCACTTTCTTTGAGGCTGCTCTAACCTTCTGTATTCAGCCTTGCACCTCAGGCAGTCCTAGGCCTCCAAGGGCTGGCCATTTGGGCAGGCCTAGGTTCTCATGTGAGCTGTCCATGCTTGTTAAGTGGGTAAGAAATCTGAGCTTTCTCTCCTGGGCAGCCTGTGGGCTTTGCTGGAGGTGGGGGTAACTCCTCTGTGAGCTCAGAGAGAGCTGTCACCTCCTGCAGCCTTCCTGGAAGGTCTTCCTCTGGGACTCTTGTGCCTCCACATCACTTCTCTAGCAATTGGTCTTCAGTCCTGACAGCAGGGCTCAGCTCAAGCAGACTGGGGCCGTTAGTTTTGTGGGTACATGATGTTCTGTGCACCTGGCATTTTCTACCTTCCAGTGTCCCTGAAGTCCTCACATGACTTGCCTAATCAATCCAAAGCTCTCTTTCTAAATTTTAGATTTTTTGCAAGTCCTTCCCACACCCTTCTTCCTGATTCCCATTGGCTTAGGGGCACTCAACCTTCCAAGGCTGGCCAACCCTCTCACAGAAGTCCCTCAACCATCCACCAATCTGTGTGCAGCGAGGTTCGTGGTTTAAAATAAATAAATATGTAGATAGTTATACGTGATATATAGTTCCTTTTTATAGCTCTTATTTTTCATCATTCTAAAAAATCCTCAACCTAGCTGACTAGAAGACTTCACATGAGTACATTGACATTTCTTCCTGGATTTGTAACTTCCCTCCTCAAATTGTTCAAGCGCCTAAGTGGCTGAGCAGGAAAGGGCCCCTGGTTTCAGGGCTAATAGAACTCAGCTTTCGACACTGACACTTCCCCTTCTGGCCCCTGCGCCTCCCCTGAGCTGCAAAGTCTCAGTGCAACAAGTGCCTCTCCCTGCTTCACCACCCAGCTTTGCCCAAACAGTATCTCCTTGCTGACTCTTTTTTTTCTTGTTGTTGGTTTTTTGTTTTTGTTTTTGTTTTTTTGAGACAAAGTCTTGCTCTGTCACCCTGGCTAGAGGGCAGTGGCCTGATCATAGCTCACTCCAACCTGAGCTCAAGGGATCCTCCTGCCTCAGCTTCCCGAGTAGCTGGAACTATAGGTGCGCTCCACCACATCTAGCTAATTTTTCTATTTTTTGTAGCGACAGGGTCTCGCTCTTGCTCAGGCTGGTCTCGAACTCCTGAGCTCAAGCAATCTTCCCGCCTCGGCCTCCCAGAGCACTAGGATTACAGGCTTGAGCCACCGCGCTCGGCCCCTTCCTGGCTCTTGAAGTGTCTCATTCTTCTCTGCTCCTCCATGGCTGTCCCTTCTCCTGCTTCTTTTCTCCCCTAAACCCTCTCCCTGGGCTTCCTCAACAAGCAGGCCCTGCGGGCGGGAGGAGACCTCTGCCCCAGCGGGTCCCTTTTTCTTCCAGGGATACGTCCACACAGACTTCCCGCGCTCTCGCTGTTTGTCGTCGTTGTTGTTTTTGTTGTTTTACTTTTTAATATAAAACCAACACATACTCATCAGGAAAAAGCGGGTAGGGCAAGCCCTGGCTGAGGAATTAAGGGCACTGGGGTCGTTTCCACAGCCTTTCTTTGTGACGCATTTCTCTGTGAGACTCTTCAGCAGAGCCCTGCCAGTCTTCCCTGTCACAGCTTCCGCCCCGCCAGCACACCTCGTACTCACTGGCTGCTGGGAAGGGAGCTATGTCTCCTCAGGTCTTGACCATCTCCTTACACATATTTCATTTTTCCTTTTATTCTGACAGAAACGTGCTCATTCTCTGCATGTCTCTGCCCAATTCCCTGGCGTTGGAGAAATCCGTGGAGGGCAGGCTCTGAGACGGCTTCACGCGACGAAGCTGTGCGTTCCCGCCCTGCGTCCTGTGGGCGCTACCGCCCCGCTTCCCGCTTCGCGTGACTTGGTTTCGGAAGGTCAGCGTGTCGGCTGTGTGAGGTCTGCGCTCCTAGTGCCTGATGCTACATATTTAGTTAAATAGGTTAAATAGGTCCTTTCTGGTGTCTTTTAATCTTGATTCTTTTCCCACAGTTGCGACTAAAATTGTCCCCTGGCGCCTGCACTAGTTTCCTGTGGCCGCTGTGGCCAATGACCACAAATGCTGTAGCTTGAAACAACAGAAATTAATTCTTTCCCAATTCAGGAGACAGAAAGTCTGACATCAAGGTGTCAGCGCGGTGGCACTTCCTCTGAAGGCCTGGAGGGGACAATCCTTCTGTCAACTAAAGAAAAAAATCAGGCTTTTAAGGAATTGCGGTTAGTTTTTATTCAGAGTCTTACTGGGAATCGCGCGCAGGAGAGTCTTGCAGGCAGTTTCTGCTAGATGCTCCAAAGCAGCGTTTCAGCCCAGGGTTCGCGTACAGCGGGGCAGCTCTGCACGTGTTCCTGAGTTCCACCAAACGTGCTCAGAAGTTACAATCGTGCAAAATCTCATCCAAGTTTGGGTGTGAGGGTACATCTGGTTAGAGATTACAGAGGCATAATCATTAATCCTGTCAGATGTTATTTTACGTATAGGAAGAGTCAAAGGCCAAGCTCATTGAACTTACCTTTTCTAAAAATGCAGTGATTCAGGCAAGAGAAGTGGGAACTGGTGCTTTCTCCTGCTTACCATTTCCGGGCATTGCTCTGGGGGGCTGTGCTGGGTCACTGAGGCAGGGCTTTGTGAAAATCTGCTGACACTTGCTACTTAGTTTCACCCTTCCTCATTCCTCCAGCTTCCAGAGTCTCCAGGAGTTCCCTGGCTTATGGCTGCATAACTCAGTTCTGTCTCCATCTTCACTCACAGGACCTTCTCCTCTTCTCCCAGGTCTCTTCTCTGTGTCTCTTATAAGGACATTTATCATTGGATTTAGGGTCCCCCCAGATAATTCAGGATGATTTCGCCTTGAGATTGCATCTGCAAAGACTCTTTTTCCAAATAAGGCCACATTCATAGGTTCCAGGGTTAAGACGTAGACATAGCTTTTTGGGAGCTACCATTCAACCCACCATAGCACAACTCTTCTCAGGTCTAGGGATTGAGTGTTTTCCCTTTACACTTTTCAGGTGGGAGCTCTTGCTCTCCCACTTCCCATCCAGAATAGTCCTTCCCCTTAGGTCTTTTGTCATGTAGCGGTTAGAATCACGAGAAAATGGTTCCTTTCTTCTGCTGATCCATCACAGAATCCCAAACCAGTCCTTTCACATATATATTTTCTTCATCAAACTGAGTGTTGTTGCTTATGCAAACCTATGCACTTTACCCCAAGGACCAAAGGTTACATCTCAAGGAGGAAGGAATTATTTTTTGAGTGCCTAGAATATAGTAAGTGCTGTTATCTTATCTTATTTAACTCTTACAACAACCCTGAGTCTTACAATCCATTTTCTCTTCTTTAGAGAATGGAAAACTAAGGCTCAGGGAGGTTAAGTAACTGTTAAAACACACACAGTAAATAGCCAGACCCAGCTCTGTCAACCTCACAGCCTTATGGTCCTGCCTCTACCAAACTGCCTTTGGGGTTTTTCCAGATGAGGTGAGTGCAGCACAGAGACAATGAATAATGACAACAACAGGACCAAAAGCTTGGTCTCCACTCCCAGTTCTTTGTTCTTCCCACCAAACTGTATTTGCCACTCAGAACAGAGGTGTCATTTGAGCTGACAGAAAGACACACACCCTGACTGAGCTCAGAAAGAACCTGAATTTTGGAGTCAGAGCTCGAGCCTATTCCAGTTCCACTGCCTGGTAGGAAATACTTCTGGACCAGTCACTGGGCAGCTCTGACACGCAGCTTCTCCGTCTGTAAAATGGAGTCGTAATGGCACCCACCTCTCCGTGTTGCCGTGAGGATTAGGGAATACATGCTAAAGTGCGCAGTTTATAGAATGCATTCAACAAATGGTAACTATGACAACAATTTATATTTCTGGGCTGGGCGTGGTGGCTCACGCTTATAATCCTAGTACTCTGGGAGGCCGAGGCAGGCGGATTGTTTGAGCTCAGGAGTTCAAGACCAGGCTAAGCAAGAGTGAGACCTCATCTCTACTAAAAAAAAATAGAAAGAAATTAGCTGTACAACTAAAAATATATAAAAAAAATTAGCCGAGCATGGTGGTGCATGCCTGTAGTCCCAGCTAACTCAGGAGGCTGAGACAGAAAGATCGCTTGAACCCAGGAGTTTGAGGTTGCTGTGCGCTAGGCTGATGCCACGGCACTCTAGTCCAGGCAAGAGAGTGAGAGTCTGTCTCAAAAAAAAAAAAAACCCACAAATAAATAAATAACAACAACAATAAAAACAAATAAATATATTTCTATCCGATGGCTCTTCAAAATTAAAGGTTTTTTTTAATGATAAAAGAAAAAGCAATTCACGTCTGTGACAAAGAGTATAAAGCAACCCCTTCCCTGTCCCAGAAGATTCCAGTCCTAGTCCTTGAACATAGCCATTGCTACCAGGACCTTCTGTATGGTTCCACAAATTTTCTATGCATTTGGAAGTATGTTATCCATTTGTTATACACATAGGATCATATAAATTCACACTTGCTTTTTGCACTAAGTAATTGTCCCGGCTGTGCTCCCCAGGAAGCAGACACAGATGGAGCTTAGTGTGCAGAATGCTCACCAGGGAGTGCTGTCAGGAGTGACATCTCTGGAAGGAGGGGCGGAGGGAGAAGTCAAATGCTGGGACAGCCTGGGAGTTAAATGGACCATCAGAATTTGTCCCATGTCATGTGTTCCTAAAGGCCTGGGCCTTTCCACCTGCACTGATATCAGGGGGCCAACATGTGAGGCTTGACGGCTAAAGGTTACCTGCCCTCCCAGCACCCTGCTGCCCTGGCTGACCTGCCCGCCTGCAGGAAGACCCAACCCCTGTAGATGCGGTGAACCTGGCTGCACTGGGCGGTGTGACTTTCAAACTAGTTTTATGTGAGTTTTTACTGCCTAGGGAAGAGTCACCATTACCTCATCTTCCCCTTTTGACAACAGAACTTCTGGTTTCTCTTTGGCTGAGATGTGTGGTGAAGGGCTGTGGGAGCGGAAGGGATTAAGTCTCTGCATGTTTCTCTGCCAAATATTGAAAACAGAAAGTGGCTGAGGATTCCCATCCTGTGAAAGACAAGCACAAACGGTCATTCACACCATGACAATGGGCTCTTTCTGTCCACGTCCTTTTTAGTATTTTTCTTCGTTTAGCACTTGCTGAATCAAATACCAAGGTGGGAATTTGGAGCCATTGCCTCATGGTCCGAAAGGGACAGATGCCACGGCTTTGTCCAGGATAATGTCCCCAAAGGGGGCTGCTGTGTAAGTCAGCCTACTCCATTGATGGCCCCACACCTCCCACACCCTTTCCTTCTTCCTCCTCCCTCAAGCATAGGCCGGTGCATAGAAAAGCCGAGATTGGGAGGAGCTGGGCCAGGCTCCATCCTAGCGATAACGACCTTCTTGAGAAGAGGAACTAGGCCTTGATCAATATTATGGGTGGGAATGTAAAATGGCACAACCATTTTTAAAAGCAGTTTGGCAAGTTTCTTATAAAGTTAAATAAACACCCAATGAGCCGGCCTCTCCACTCCTAGATAAATGGAAACATATATTCATGCAGTGACTTGTACTTGAGTGTTCATAGCAGCTTTTTTCATAATAGCTCAAGCTGGAACCAACCCAAATGTCCATCAGATAAAAAAGAAAGTGTGATATATCCTTACAATGGAATACTAATCAGCAATAAAAAGAAATGAATTATTGATATACACAAAATATGGGTGAATCTCAAAAACAAACTGAAGAACAGAAGACAGACACAAAAGTATACACCGTATGATTCCATTTATATGAAAGTCTAAGAAAATCAGTTTAACCTGTAGTGACAGAAAGCAGATCCAAAGTTACCTGGAGCTAAAGGCAATCGACTATAAAAGGGCATAAAGGGAATGATAAAAACATTCTATATCTTGACTATGGTGGTGATTATATGGTACATAAATTTGTCAAAATCCATCAAGGTGTATATTTTACATGAATGGATTTCATTGTATGCAAATGATTCCTCAAAAAAGTTGTTGAAAAATAGAATACATAAGGAAGAATATTAAATAAAAATGTGAAAAGTAAACAAAAAGTTAAGATGCATTCTGGAAACAAAACAATGAATAGAAAATAATAATAGAAAATTTCCTTAAGCTGATAAAGATTATCCATCAGAAACCAAGAGCAAACATCATATGGAATGGCGAAACAGCATTTCAATTACAAGTGCCTGCTAACATCTATGACCCAACATTGTACTGAAGGATCATTCTAGAGTCCCCATTGGTTCTCAACAAGGAAGGTACATACACCCTAAGAGATCTATGCATACATCCTAGGAAATGTATTAGAAGAATATGGGGACATACTTGGTTGTCATAATGATCGGGGGTGTGACAATGGCATTCACTGGGTAAGACCCAAAGATGCTAGATATTTGCAATCCAAGGCGCAGCTCCATAAATCAAGGAATTGTCCCACATTCCACACAACTTTCTAATGTCTTACTCTGTTTTACGTATAAATTCAAGGATTAAATCCTTTGCAAATATTTTATACACATGGAAATTTTCTAGGAATGAAACTATCACATAATTTGAGGGCCTATTATACTTTGCTTTTTCAAACTTTACCAAGAGCTGTTGACCATTTCAAAAAATCTTGTTACCTACATCACCATTGTAGATACTTGAGTAGCCTATATGACTCTCTTGTATCAGTCTAAATTGGTGTTGTCACATTCTCAGTGGTAATATGCATAGAGAGAAGCATCTGACAATTTCATTATGGCTGCACATACATTTTGAAATAATACCATCTTACTAGTATTACAGGGGTGGTGACTCATACCTGTAGTCTGAGCTACTCAGGAGGCTGAGGCAGGAGGATCACTTGAGCCCAGGAGTTTGAAGCTCCAATGAGCTATTGAGATAGGAAACCAGAAGGTCCAACTCTTACAGAGTTTCAAGATCCAAATCAAGGTCTCTGACAAAAAGAGGAAAACAGAATGCAGTGAAGAAACTAGTTGAGACCAGTTAGTGCCAAGATGGCATAGAAAACGACACCCGCTTGTCCTTATTGGGCATTATACCCTGCTTATAATGTGTTAGCATGCTTACAGAAACTCCTACCAGCACCATGACAGTTTACAGTCACCATGGCAACCCCATAAATTGTCTTATATGGTATGAAAAGAGGAGGAACCCTTGATTCCTGGAACTCTCAGCCCCTTTCCCAAAAAAATACATGAATAATCCACCCCTTACTTAGCATATAATCAAGAGACAGCCATACAATTCTCCAGCAAGGTGCAGGGGCTGTTCTGTCTATGGAGTAGCTCGCTGGCCATTTATTTGTTTAATAAATTTTGCTTTCATTTCCAACTTAAGGCTGGCACTTGAATCCTCTTGGCCTTCAGGCTGGACCCCAGTTTTGGGGTCCTCTTTCCTGTATCACTATGATATCACCACTGCACTCCAGCCTGGGTGACAGAGTGAGACCCTGTCTCTAAAACAAAATTTAAAATTTTTGAAAAAATGCTGTCTTATTATAAGACACGTTTCCTTAAGTTCTCCTATGGCACAATAATGCTGGTTTAGAAATCATGAGATTAAGTGGTTTATATTATCCATGAATTTTATTTCCAATTAGTCAAGGTGTTATAACATAATTTTTGTTTAAAACCTGTTGGAATTGAGAACCACTGTTCTAGTGCCATAAGCAAAGTAAATGAGTTAAAATATAGAAAAGAAAAAATAGAAGCTGTTTTTTGGAGATATAATTACATTAGAAAATTCAAGAGTCAACCAAAAACCATTAGAATTGGTAAGAGAAATCTACTAAGGTAGCAATTATAAAGTAAATGTAAAAGGATGATTAACGGTGATATATAAGCATGCACTGCTTTTATTTTTTATATATATATAAATATCAACTTTGTTTTACAAGACTCACTTCCTACCCTAACCCGGTGAGGAAGACTAAGCATTGTCCATGAAGATCTCTTCCGCTACACATAATGATTTTGCTTTGTGTGGTGGTTATTACATACAGAGGTGCAGAGAGGGGATGGTGAGGGGGAGAGTCAGATCTCTCTCCTCTTACTCTCTCTCTTCTGTTCTGTGGGCCAAAGCTCTCAGCAGAAGGAGACTGGACAGCAATAATGGAAGATCTGGAGGGGAGGCTGTGCCCCTGGCCATGATCTTCCCTCTGTTGGTTTCTTTCCCATTTTCAGTAAAGGAGAGAGAGAGAGAGAGAGAGAAGAGAGAGAGAGAGAGAGAGAGGCACAAAGGAAAAAAAATTTTAAATAAAGAAAAAGAAGTAATAGTAAAACAAAGCAGGAAAAGAATGGTATGTATGTGCATGCTTAGAAAAAAAGGATATGCTCCCAAATATTAAAGTACTTTATTTACTTGGGGGGCAGGAGATGTTGGGGGACATCTCCTATAATCATCTATAATCAACATTATAGATGATTCTTACTTTATGCAAGCCTATATTTTAAAAACTTTACAATATGGTCCAGCAATTCCACTCTTGGATGTATACCCAAGAGAAATGGAAAACATATGTGCACACAAAAACTTGTACACAAGTATTCATAGCAGCATTATTCATAATAGCCAAAAGTAGAAGCAATCCAAATGCCCATCAACTGGTAAATGAATAAATAAAATGTAGTGTATCCATATGATGGCATATTGCTGGGCAATAAAAAGAAATGAAGTACTAACACATGCTACAATATGGGTGAACCTTGCAAACATTATGCTAGGTGAAGTCACAAAGGACCAAATATTATATGAATTAATTTATATGAAATGTCCAAAATAGGAAAAATCTATAGATAAAAGTAAATTAATGGGTGTCCAGGCCTAGGGGAATGAGGGCATTGGGGGATGAGGGCTAAGGGTGCAAAGTTTCTTTATGGGGTAATGAAAATATTCTGGAATTTGCTGTGGTGATGATTGCACATATCTGTGACTATACTAAAAGCCATTGAATCGTACACTTTAAATGGGCCAATTGTATGCTATGTAAATCATATCTCAATAAAATTATTAATAAAA
The DNA here is from genome assembly GCA_008750895.1 of Mirza zaza. NCBI lineage: Eukaryota > Metazoa > Chordata > Mammalia > Primates > Cheirogaleidae > Mirza > Mirza zaza. Next base: position 14,323 of record VSMD01127845.1, read on the forward strand.
TCTTTATAAGGAGCATGTATTACTTTTATACTAATAAAAAGTAGTGCTTTATCTGTTAAACGTACATATTATTCTGTGGATTTGTTATATATTAAAGATCACACACACACCAAAAAAACAAAGCTATTGTATTAGAACTCTGTCCTGAGTCCCCTGGATAATTACTCTTATAAACAGGTAGATCATCTAACAAAAGTGGGAGGGAATAAAATGTAATAATAGCAAAAAAAATTGAAAAAAGAAAAGCAACATACAGCAGTGAACAAAATGGAAGGTCCAGAAATAGACTCAGCTAAATATAAACTCATTATATGATATTATAAGCTTTTAAAAACTCTGAGGTGAGGACACTTTCTTTGAATGGTGTTGGAATAATTAGATAGTAATTTGGGAAGGAAATTAAATCAGATCCATATCTTAACAACACCCTGCAAAAAGAAACTCCAGATGGTTTGAAGTGTTAAATATAAAAGTCACATTAACTAAAGTCAGAAAGAAATGAGGATGGAGTATTTATCAGATCTGTGAAGGACTGGTAACTATCTCAACTCTAAAAGCAAGAGAAAAGTGTCACTAAACCCAGACATTCGAATATGTAAAAATTTTCACTTCTATGCTTTAACAGTTAAATAAAAAGATGGCTCACGCCTGTAATCCTAGCACTTTGGGAGACCAAGGTGGGCCGATTGCTTGAGGTCAGGAGTTCGAAACCAGCCTGAGCAAGAGCGAGACCCCGTCTCTACAATAAAAATAGAAAGAATTTAATTGGCGACTAACATATATAGAAAAAATTAGCCGGGCATGGTTGCACATGCCTGTAGTCCCAGCTACTCGGGAGGCTGAGGCAGAAGAATCACTTGAGCCCAGGAGTTTGTGGTTGCTGTGAGCTAGGCTGATGCCACGGCACTCACTCTAGCCTGGGCAACAAAGTGAGACTCTGTCTCAAAGAAAAATAAATAAATAAATAAAAAGACATCAGATTAAAAAGCATTTATCACAAATATGACAAAAGGTTAATAGAATGGTCTTATTCTAGCTATTAAAAAAGAGAATTAGCCATGTGTGGTGGTGTGCACTTACAGTCCCAGCTATTTGGGAGGCTGAGGCAGGAGGACCGCTTGAGCCAAGAAGTTTGAGGTTGCAGTGAGCTATGATTGCACCACTACACTCTAGCCCAGGTGAGAGAGAGAGAGAGAAAGAACAAATGAAGGAAGGAAGGAAGCAATGGAGGGAGGAAGAAAGAAAACATTTTGTAACAACCTGGGTGGAACTGGAGCCCATTCTCCTAAGTGAAGTATGGCAAGAATGGGAAAACAAACACCACATGTGCTCACTTTTAAATTGGAACTGATCAGCACTCATGAGCACATATGGAAGTAAAACTCAAGGGAAATCAAGTAGGTGGGAGGAGGGGTGGAGGGATGGGTGAAATCACACCTAACGGGTACAATGTACACTATATGGGTGATGGGCACACTTATACTTTGACTCAAGCGGTACAAAAGCAACCCATGTAACCAAAACATTTGTGCCCCTATAATATTCTGAAATATAAAAAAAAATAAGTGAGAGAAAAACAAAGAAAGAGAGAAAGAAAGAGGAAGGAAGGAAAGGAAGGAAGGAAGGAAGGAAGGAAGGAAGGAAGGAAGGAAGGAAGGAAGGAAGGAAGGAAGGAAGGAAGGAAGGAAGGAAGGAAGGAAGGAAGGAAGGAAAATACTAATAAAAGAGCCCAGTGGGTAAATGGACAAAAGAACAGACGATTTGCATTAGCAGAATTAATAATAAACAGAAACATAAAAAGGCTTATAATTGCTAGTAATCAAAGAGTGCAAATTAAAGCAGCTGCATTTTGAATGCTGAGCGCAGGCACTACTATACTAACCTATGTGGATGCTTTGGCTCTGGGCCCTTACTGCTTTAGCAAATAGACCTGTCTACCCCTTCTGTTCTTCACAGAGCTAAATTACTGCCCAATACAATAACCTCATGATCTCTATGAAGTTAAAATTATCTCCCATTTATTCTTTTTCCCCCACCTTCATGCCTCATATATTTTCTGGGAAAAAAGTTATTGAAAATGTGTAAAAACATACTGCTTCCAATTTTTCTTTTTCTTTCCTTTTTTTTTTTTTTTGAAGCAAGCAAGTCCTAAGTCCATAAAGCATATATGTACATGAACTTTTTAACCCATGACCTACCCGATGTCTCATGATTCTTTCAGACACTTTGTAGCAGACCTATTAAGTGGTTCTGATAAGTGTGACATCTCCCAGTCCCATAATCAGCTTTCTCTGACTCCCAGGCCTTGCCTGGTGCTTTTCCCTTGCCATTGCCTGCTAGACGTCACTCCATAAACTCCTTCTCCTCCCTCCCTGCATCCCCACACCTTTGCCTCCACAACACGGGCAGTGCCCCTCTGATGCCCCTTCAAGCCTGGGGTTTAACTCTTGCCGAATATTGCTCCTCCCTTGTATAAAGAAAGGTATCATTTATTCACTTTTACAGTGATGCTGTTAAGTTAGTCGAAAAACAAAAATAATTTAATCATGATGTTGCAGCTAGCGTTACAGCTCTTATTCATTTGACTGGGGAAAGAACCGAGCAGCACATGAAGAATAGGAGAACAGCCTTTATTCTTCTACAGCAGGCTCAGCACACCTACTGTTACAGCTCTCTTCGTGTCCGATGTTCTCCCCATCTTCCCTCTTCCTGCCCTTCTGACCCTGCTTTTATACCCTTGGTAGGGCTCAAGAAGCATCCAATCAACTACAAGCTTTAACATCCAATCAGCAACAGGTTTTAACATCCAATCGAAAACAGTGAGATTCAAAAATTACCCAATCAGGATCACGCAAGCAGCGTGGCTGTGAACAGGCCGCAGCACGTGGGCCTGGGGCATTCCGGCCCTCGGGGGTCCACGGTGTACCTCCAACTGGCCACGCACAGCACTGGCCCCCGGAGATGTGGAATTACCGGGAGGCGGCAATCGGCCTCGACCTGGTGCCCGACATTTTCCGCATCAGTGATATTTGCTGATTATGCACTGGCACAATCTTATGCTGCTAGTGGAGGTGAAAAATTATACTAGGACCCTAAGTTGTGCATTCTTTTTTAGTATTTTTTTAAATTGTATATATTACATATTAATGGGGCACAATGTGATGTATTAATGTGAATTCTTTTTGATTCTAGGAATGCGTTGTATATGTGTGTGTAATGAAAAAAATGGCATCCTCTAAATATACAGCCACAGGGAAAGAGTTAAATAAATGGGGATCCTGCCATGCCTCCTTGCAAAGACTGATTAGAATAAGAATAGACATTGGACCCAATAACTCCATCAGGTGACCAGTAACCTATAATTTCTGTGGCCTGGCAAAAAAAGATAAACTGAGCATATTAGAGAGTCTCCCTCTCTTAAATTAAGAAATACCTCTTGCCAATAAAGTGTAGGTATTAGAGCTATGGGAATATCATCTACATCAGTGGTTCTTTAATATTCACAAGAATTACTGGAAGAGCTTGCTAAAATACACATTTCTGGGCCCCACCAGAGTTTCTGATTCAGTGGGTTTGGGATAGGGCCCAAGAATGTGCATTTCTCGTAAGCTCCCAGGTGAGTCCGCTGCTGCTGGCTGGAGGACCACACTTTGAACACGACTGGTCTGGAGGTCGCCAGGGAACAACTATTTTGGGACCCTGGGCAAGCAGAAGATGCGCCAGAGGCAGGAGGATGTAGAAAGCCACAGGAGGAAGCAGAGACCAGCCAGGCTCCTGGCTACTTTCCAGTTCTCATGAGCCAAGCTGTGCTCGGGTTCCTGATTTTAGAGTCTGTGTGACCTCTTCGTATCTGTATGCTAAATGCTGTTCCTTGCAGCAGAAAAAACCTGCCTAGAGCACAGCTGAAAGAATACCATATCCTCCAATCGAGACAAAGTTCATTATCCCCAACTCCGTTCTGACATACCCCCTGGGTGACCAAGGTTACCAGGTTGGTATGTACCTTTCCACATCTTTCTCTGAGCTGCATACACACATGCATACAAGGTTTTACTATTTATTTTACAAAAAAATAAATGATTTTGTATTAAGATTCAGATTCTGATCCTGAAATAGACCAACATATCTGTGGCTTATACAGGTGGAAGTTTACCTCTTGCTCACTTAACAGTCCCGAGCTGGGTGGCCCCAAACTGACAACGTGGTTCTGTTCTCTGAGGTCATCTTGGAATCCAAGCTTCTTCCATCTTGCAGCTCCACCAGCCTTTGGGGTTGCCTTAGCCACATTCTCCGGGGTGGTTCAGACCACGTCTCTGTTCCAGTCAACAAGGGGAAGGGGTGGGGACAGGGAAAACATTTCTTCTCTTTAACAACAGAATCGCAAAGTTGCATAGATCCCTTCTAATCGTTTCTCCTTGATCATAATTTAGAACCATGTACACAGTTAACTGCAAGGGAGGCTTGGAAGTAGACTTTTTAGCTGATTAGTCATGTGCCTAAAATTTGGAGGTTCTATTACTCAAAGAAAAGAGAGATAATGAATCTTGTGGGGACATTTAGCAGACTGCTAAATGTTCTGCTAATTCTGCTCTTTGTTTATTTCATAATGTCCCCCCAAGTCAATAAATACAAAGCAAATTTGGTTTCACAGCTGCCTGATATTTCATTGTATAGTTGTAGCATAATGTATTCAATCATTCCTGTATTGGTAGACCTTCAGACTAAGTCCACCTTTTTGTACCTATAAAGTTTCTTCAGTAAATATGCTAGTTTACAGATTCTTGCTTCCTAGAGCTTTTTTTTCTATAGAACAAATTGCCCAAAATGAGTCAAAGAAATTGTGGAATTTTTATTTTTATAAATATTGCCAAATTTCTTCCCCAAAAGCCTATATGTAATAATAAATTATACATTGCTCAGCAATGAATGAGAGTCTCCATTTCCTCATATCATCATGAATTCTCTTATTTTTTGCCCATTTGAATGGATGAGTAATTCTACCTTATTGTTACTTAAAATCTGAATTCTTCTGGGTACAGGTGAGGTTGACAGTATTGTCCTATCTGTATTGGTGATTCGCCTTTCCTCTTCTGCGCATTGCTGGTCACATCTGTATCCGTTAGAATCCTAGCAGGAAACTGAACTGACCCCACATGGTTCAAATAAAGAGACTGTAGTAAAGGGACCAGTCACAGAGCTGCGGTCAGGACCAAGGGGGTGGATAAAAGATGGAAAGCTGGTGAGGCACCAGGAGACAAGAAAGGGTGGGGAGCCGTTACTGCCTCCCAGGGATGAAGGGACAAGACGTGAAACTAGTGTCACTCGGTGAGCCCTGCGAGTACTGGAACCTTGGAGGAAAAGTTGCCCCACGAGAGCTGTTGAGTGGGAAGCACTTAGCTCCTGCCAGAGACAAGTCAGCAGATGGGGGAGATACCCCGGCTCTTCTCGCTCCTTCAGCCCTCCAATTTCTGCTGGGTCTTCCCACAGGCCACACCTAATGGCGAGCCAGCCAGCAGCGCCCCCAGCTGGTGCAGCCCCTCCCGAGGGCAACCTCCCAGGCACAGATGCAGGCAGCGGAGGACAAAGGACAGACGTGGGGAGGAAATAGGAAAGCCAGCACAGGCTCCTTTGCCCCTTTGTCTACTGCGGAGGGGGTGTCTTTTCCCCGTCCATTTGTGAGAACCTGTCAAACACCAGGGATATGAATCCCTCATCTCTAACACACATCCCCAGCTCATCACCGTCTGTTGACTCTATCTGTAGTCTTTTTTTCCCATATAAACCATTTGTGTGGTTTTGGATTTCCTACCTTGCTTAGGACAATCTCTACCTTCATCCCCAAAGTTTTACAAATAGTCTCCAACATTATCTTCAAAAGTTCGTTTTTTAAAAAAACATTTGCCTAGGGGGGAGGAGGGGATGGGTATATACAAACACAATGAGTGAGATGTGCAACGTTTGGGGAATGGTCACGCTTGAAGCTCTGACTCGAGGGGGGAGGGGGTGCATGGGCAATATACGTAACCTTAACATTTGTACCCCCATAATATGCTGAAATAATTTTTAAAAATGGAAAAATAAATAAATAAATAAATAAATAAAACATTTGCCTCTTTGGTTCCTCTTGAATTTATATTTGAATAGAGCATGAAGTAAGTACAGAGTCAAGTCTCGTTTTCTTCCAGATGAAGAGCCATTTATGCCAGCAAATCATCCTTTCTCTGCAGAAATAAAACAACAACGTTGTCATGTACGTTTGAAATATATACTGAGATTTATTTCTGAGCTGGCTGTACCACTTGTTTATGGGCTTGAGTGGATGGTGTAGCGGGAGAATAGGATAAAAGCATTTAAAAATCCCTAAGGAAGAATTGAAGTTGGAGAAGTCAGAGAAGGCTAAGAAATTCGTGAGGGAAAAGGAATTTTAAGTAGAGACTTGGAACACTAGATTCTAAAATTTCTACAAAATTCTTCTACTCAAGCATATAGTATCATCCCAGCAACAGATAAAGAAATAAATACAAATTAAACTTAAAACTTTCAGTTATATTCCACTACTCTAATACAGTCGCTATTTTTTAAAATCTTATCTTCCAGTCTTTACCTGTACGAACCCAAAAGTCAGCCTCCTGACTCACCAGCTCTCTGGGACACTTGTTTAGCTGTATTTTGTTTTTCCCCTTTCGCGCCCCAGCCTCCCTCCTGCACTTCTGCCCTGTGGTTGTTCATAGAACATTCTCACGGGCCGTTTGTTCTGAAGGCTCCAGCCACCCATCCTCTGCCACCTGTCTGTCTCTGAGCTCACCCTTCATCTCCACCGGCTTCTCCCCATTCCTGCCCACTTTGGTTTACTCCAGGAAATTAAAAATTTTTTCTTCTTTCTTTTGAAGAGCAACGCTGAATTACTGTCTCACTCTAGCCCTGAGCTCTAGATTGCTACGACCATGAGGGTCTATGGAATATCATATTTGGCAAAGCAAAGAGAGCTCACTTGGTGAGGATTTCTCCCTCCAGCCTTTTAAAGAAACGACTTTTCCTACCTGCTTCATTTGCATAGCTCCCACGTAGTTGTAATCACAGTGTACGCACACACAGATTGGCGTTCTGCTCTTTTTCATTTGGTGTTGTGTCCTAAGCAGTTTACTCAGCTTGAGTCTTATCTGTAAAAATTGTATAATTCCATCATAGAAAGGTGACATAATTGACTTAATCATTTCTCTAGTGTTGAACATTTAAGACCTTTCTACCTTTTTTTGCTGGGGAAAATTTGTTACAAAATATATTTAAACAACTAAAGGTTTCTTTCTTCCAAATTATTTTTCTGAATATAAAACCCCAGGAGTATGGGAAATGGGGGAAGAGGAGTTTTATATTTTTATTGTCCTTAATAGGTATTGCTAAATTTTAACAATATGATTCTGCAAATTTGCAATGCCATAGCAACTAATATTTTCCATAGCCTCACTTGTGTTGAATTTTGTGTTTTCAAAAAGTGTTCCAAATTTATAGATGCAAAATTGCATCTTCTTGTTATTTCCATTTTCCTGTCCTTGAATACCAGCACTATTGAAAAGCTTACCACTTATTTAAATTTTGTATTTTCTTTTCTGTATGTTGCCTATTTGTAACTGGCTTCTCAATGCTCTTTTTCACAAACTTCCTTTATATCTGCTGTAACTATTTCCCCCAATCTCTTCTTTTCCTTCTTTATAGATTTATGTAGATATTCTTATTTTTTTATATCATGTCCTAGCCATTCAGCTTTCTTCTTATTATTTATTAATTTATGCTGGAAGGCAGTAGAAGTTAGGAGTACATGAAGTCAAATTCCACCATTCCTACTCCTGAGCTGCCACTCTGGGTAACTGAGCACATTACACAGCCTCTGTCCAAGCCTCTTCCCATCCGTAAGGACCTGATATCACTAATGATGGCACTGAGCTCACAGAGTCTTGTGAGGAATAAATGAGATAATGCATCAAATGCAGCTGGCACGTCTCAATGCCTAAAGGTAGCTCATCCTAGCATTATTACTATCCTTCTCTTATTCCTTCAATAATTAGAAAAATGATTGCTTTATCAGAGCTGTGATAAATGACTGACGCTTTGTTTTACTAGTACTTTTACTTTTAATCTCATGAATCCACACATTGCTCCTTTTGATGTCTGTCTTAGGGAGTCTGAAGCACAAGAGGAAGATGGAGTCCCAAGGCCAGGGCAGTCATCAGGGATTCTTACAGGGGCAGACGTGAGGGGAGTGGAGAACATTCTCGTGGCAGAAGACGGGTTTATAAATTAAGCCAGAGAGGTTAGTTAATAAATAGGCTGTCCAAACTAATACTCGCCAAAAATGGGAACTAAAATGGCAGGTGAGGAGCCACAGAAGGTAATACGTCACTGAACCTGTACAGGCAATAGCTTTGAGGTCTGAGGGACAAAAGGAAGAGGTACAACATGGAGCAAGTGACACCCAAAGGAGCAGTGAAACGGGCCAATATGTAACCAGTGTGCACCTCGCTAACCATGTGGTGAGACACTGAAGCATATTCATTCTGCTAGAATGTGCGTTTCCGTAATGGAGATACACTCATTGCAGATGGAAAATTATAGCCATCATCAGGAAAGCCAGAAGCACTCAGCTCAGCTGCTACACTAATTGCATGAGCCCTTTCAGCTATATTTTAGGAAAATTTAGTATGAGCACCCACCCCATACACAGAGCCTTTCTCCCAGCTCTCGCACTGCCTCCTGGACCCACCTGACTAGCACTCAGAACCCGTCGCCATCTGCACCATTTCAGCACCTGCCAGCCCAGCTCTAATAAAAATGTTGCCAGCATTTTCCCACCTCATCCTAGTGAGCATTAAAATATCCATTGTGACACCTCCAGCCACACTGAGATGCCTGTCCGCAAAGTCTCTTTTGCCGTGTAAAGTAACATATTCACTGGTTCCAGGAATTTAGGTTTGAACCACTTTGGGAGCCTGTTAATCTGAATACCACACTATGGAAAGGATTTTGGGTTTTACTCTGTCTAGGAAACTACTGGAGGATCCTTAGCCAATAAATTACATGATTTGATTGACTTTGAAAATTTTTAAAGGAAGTAGGCCTTATGAACACCAGATACACTAGTCAGAAAATTCTCCACTATCTCTGGCTTTTCCAAGGAAAATAAACAAAAAGGGAAAAAAAGAAAAAAAAAAGAATATAAGTGGATCTAGAAGATTCTAGAGAATTTATCATGAGTTCACACTTAATGACCAGCCCACTCTACACTCCCCAGTGCTCAAGGTTCAGAAATACAATGATGGAAAGAGAAAAAAAAAAGGCAACCAGAAACAATGAATAGGGGATGGGAAAAGAAAACAATGACAATGACACAGTTCTTTCTAATGCCTCCTTTTCTTCCCTGACCTTGTTTGGTGTTAATAAGTTTCAATTTCGATGTACATCATACTATGCAAAAGAAAACAAAACAAAACCCTTCATGTGGCAAAGAAAGAGATGAAGAGAAGTGGTTCCCATGAAAACCATGACATTTCTGCCACACAAATGGGAACTGAATAGGTTTCTTTAGTTCATAAGCCAGTACTGCTTAAAAATATGCTTCCCATGTTTTGTAGGAAAAAAAAGAAATTAAGAAAAATGTTTAACATTAACGTTATATATATAAACAGGTTTATTTAAGCCTGTGTGGATTTGTTTCATAACAATTGGTTACAGGAAATATCACACTTCTTTATTTTTCTAAGTCAAAATAGACCTAATTCAACCACTCAGTCCCTACAAGGTTTGATAGAAATTCACCTTCCACTATTTTGGGAGGCTTGTATACTCTCCAAAAACCCAGGATCCTATGGGCACCACCAAAGACATTTCCCTAACTGTATCCTGGCTCCTAGTCCAGACAACTATATTCTGCTCAAGAATGGGCCACCTCCACTGCTTACACCCATTTCCTCCCAGCTAAGTTTTCTGTGGTTCCCAAAGGTGGGATGCTTAATGCCTGTGCTCTAGGCAGCTGCATGGCCATTGTATTAGTTATGTATTACTGTGAAACAAATAACCCCAGATGGAAGTTTAGTACTTCAATCTGACTTACTCTGTTGGGTAAATGAACAAATGATGCCTCCAGAGAATAGTAAACAGGTGAAAAAGGGCACTATTGAACTTGAAAATTGCTGCTTAGATTTCATTCACACGAAGATTGTTTTCTACCAGGAGCTTATTGTACAAATTTGTAAAGCATAAACCATAGTCTCCCAATCCACAATTCCTTCCTCAGTATAAGCAAGGTGACTTAGCAGGCTTTTTTTTAAAAATTCTTCAAGTTCCTAAGAATAGGATACTATTATGTAAATTACCACTTTGTCCAAAGTGTCACTCCACTATACTAAAAGTCAAAGTAACTCTCCAAATGCCTGTATAATCTAATGGCACAATCTGTGCCAAGTGTGTCCAGTAACTCATAACCTACTCAATAGGTAGAATTCAAATGTAACTTATTCTTCTTACAAAACTGTTTCTGTTCCAGTTATTGTGTTCTTAAAAAAAGAAGAAGGTGGCTGGGCGTGGTGGCTCATGCGTGTAATCCTAGCACTCTGGGAGGCCGAGGCAGGTGGATTGCTCTAGGTCAGGAGTTCGAAACCAGCCTGAGCAAGACCCTAGCTCTACTAAAAATAGAAAGAAATTAATTGACCAACTAAAAATATATATACAAAAAAATTAGCCGGGCAGGGTGGTGGTGCATGTCTGTAGTCCCAGCTACTGTGGAGGCTGAGGCAGAAGGATCACCTGAGCCCAGGAGATTGAGGTTGCTGTGAGCTAGGCTGATGCCATGCACTCACTCTAGCCTGGGCAACAAAGTGAGACTCTGTCTCAAAAAAAAAAAAAAAGAAAGAAAAGAAGAAGAAAAACCTGTTTCTGGAAATGTTTCCAGAAAGGGCCATCCATTAAAGGTTCGAAGCTATTTAATTTGCCACTAGCTAGTTAATGGGCAGTAGAGATGTAAGATCTGAAAGTATATATTATAGCATTGGTTCTCAAACTCGAGCCTGTACCAGAATCACCTGGTGGGATCATTAAAACACAGACCATAGGCTCTATCCTTGGAATTTTTGATTCATTAGGTCTGGGTTGGGGTCGAGAATTTGCATTGTTAACAAGTCTCCAGTAGATGCGGAGACTTCTGGGGAACCACACTTTGAGAACCACTGTATTACAGTAATGTAAAAACACTGGCTCTCTAGCAAAAGTGGCTCAAAATCTAGCTTTAGCCTGGAAAACAAACCAAAATTATCTATGTGGTTTTCCTTTGGAACTACTGTTTGTCAAGGGTGCTGGAGAAGTTGGGGAGTAGGTTCCAACAGAAGTTAAGAGGATGTTGGTGTCATATTTAAATATGTGAAACTAGGTTCCTGGAACCGCCAGTTTATGAGTGTGGTAGATGTCACAGGCGCTGAAATCTCACCTCAATCTAGCATCTACGCCCTGGCTTCTCCACCACATCCCCCTTCAAAAAGTGAAATAGGATTTATCTTCATTCTGGCCTAATCTCTCAAAATACCAGTGTGAATTAGGTCATCTGATGAGGAAGCTTATAAAAATTGTATATGTGATTTGCCTTTAATAGGATATAAAGCACTTTCACATTTATTACCTTCTTTGAAACTCAAAACAATCCTGGGAGGTGACCCATTACCCTCATTATACAGAGGAGAAAATTGAATCAAGAAAGGATAAATGACTAGCTCAGCACTAAAGCCAACAAACAGCAGTGCCAGTGCTCAAATCCAGGCTTTTGAAGACCAAGCACTAAAAGTTTGGGCTGTGTGGAGATGTAGATTTCCAGAAATATTGAAGCCAAGAAGAAAGCTCATTATCTTTCTTATTGCTGTTTCTCAAATATGTCAAAAATAATGAATAACATTTAAATACATGTCACCTTGTTTTTCCAAGGAAATAGTATAAAAAGAAATAGAAAGACAGCATGTTCCCCACATTTTTAAAAATAGTTTTATTTAAAGCTGCAGCCCCCAACCCCTGGGCGGCGGACCAGTACTGGTCCATGGCCTATTAGGAATCGGGCCACACAGCAGGAGGTGAGCAGCGGAGGGTGAGCAAGTGAAGCTCCATCTGTATTTACAGCAGCTCCCCATCACTCACATCACCGCCCGAGCTCCACCTCCTGTCAGATCAGCAGCTGCATTAGATTCTCACAGAAGCACGAACCATACTGTAAACTGCATACGGGAGGGGTCTAGGTTGCGCTCTCCTTATGAGAATCGAATGCCTGATAATCTGAGGTGGAGCTGAGGCAGTGATGCTAGTGCTGGGGAGCGGCTGCAAATACAGATTATCATTAGCAGAGAGTTTTGACTGCACAGAGACCATAATAAATCAATTGCTTGCAGACTCATATCAAAACCCTACCAGTCGGCCGGGCGTGGTGGCTCAAGCCTGTAATCCTAGCTCTCTGGGAGGCCGAGGTGGACAGCTTGCTTGAGCTCAGGAGTTCGAGACCAGCCTGAGCAAGAGCGAGACCCCATCTCTACTATAAATAGAAAGAAATTAATTGGCCAACTAAAATATATATAGAAAAAATTAGCCAGGCATGGTGGCACATGCCTGTAGTCCCAGCTACTTGGGAGGCTGAGGCAGCAGGATTGCTTGAGCCCAGGAGTTTGAGGTTGCTGTGAGCTAGGCTGACGCCACGGCACTCACTCTAGCCTGGGCAATAAAGTGAGACTCTGTCTCAAAAA
>VSMD01127846.1:0-32697 GCA_008750895.1 Mirza zaza
AAAGTCTGGTCAACTGGTACAAAGTTTCAGTTAGAATAATTTCTGGTGTTCTTTTGCAAAGTAGGGTGACTATAGTTAAAAACAATGTATTGTATATTTCAAAATAGTTAGATGATTTTGAATGATCTCACCATAAAGAGATAACAAATGTTTGAGGTGATAGATAATAATTACCCTGATTTTGCCCCTCCCCACAGCCCAACACGCTGCGGCCCTCCAGTCTCCTGCTGCCGCCTCCCCCCGGCATGGCATGGGGCCTTGCCTCACTATGGCAGCAGCACCTCACTATGGCAGCAGCACAGCACGCTCGACTTCATGCTCGGCACCAAAGCTGATGGCGAGACCATTCTAAAAGGCCTCCAGTCCATTTCCAGGAGCAGGGGATGGCAGAGCCGGTGCATACCTGGCAAGACCATGGCTATTTAGCAACCTACACAAACAAAAATGGCAGCTTTGCCAATTTGAGAATTTACCCACATGGATTGGTGTTACTGGACCTTCAGAGTTAGGACAGTGATGAGGAAGAAACTGACACTCTTTTGAACAAAGTTGAAGAAGGAATGAAAGAATTGAACCAAGACAGTACTGGACGAGTAAAGCGATTACCACCCATAGTTCGAGGAAGGGCCATCAACAGATACTGGCCCACTGCTGATGGACGCCTGGTTGAATACAACATAGATGAAGTAGTGTATGATGAAGATTCACCTTGTCAGAATTAAAACTCTACACTCGAAGCAATTTGGGAATATTCTCATCCTTAGTGGGGATGTTAATTTGGCAGAGTGACTTGGCGTATACCCGGGCCATCATGGGCAGTGGCAAAGATTACACTGGCAAAGACATACTGGTTCTGGGAGGTGGAGATGGGGGCATATTATGAGAAATAGTCAAACTGAAACCAAAGATGGTCGCTATGGTAGATAAGAGACTGACCAAATGGTGATTGATGTATGTAAGAAATATATGTGAAAAACGTGAGGTGATGTCTTAGACAATCTTAAAGGAGACTGCTATCAGGTTCTAATAGAAGACTGTATTCCAGTACTGAAGAGGTATACCAAAGAAGGGAGAAAGTCTGATTATGTGATTAATGATTTGATGGCTGTTCCAATCTCCACGAGAAGATTCCACATGAGAGTTTCTCAGACTGATTCTTTTTTTTTTTTTTTGAGGCCGAGTCTCTCTTTGTTACCCAGGCTAGAGTGAGTGCCGTGGCGTCAGCCTAGCTCACAGCAACCTCAAACTCCTGGGCTCAAGCGATCCTGCTGCCTCAGCCTCCCGAGTAGCTGGGACTACAGGCATGCGTCACCATGCCCGGCTAATTTTTTCTATATATACTGGTTGGCCAATTAATTTCTTTCTATTTATAGTGGAGACAGGGTCTCGCTCTGGCTCAGGCCGGTTTCAAACTCCCGACCTTGAGCAATCTGCCCACCTCGGCCTCCCAGAGTGCCAAGATTACAGGCGTGAGCCACCGCGCCCGGCCTCAAACTGATTCTTGACCTCTCAATGAAAGTGTTGAAAAAGGATGGGAAATATTTCACACGGGGGAACTGTGTCAATCTGACAGAAGCCCTGTCGCTCTATGAAGAACAGCTTGGGCGCCTGTATTGTCCTGTGGAATTTGAGATCGTTTGTGTCCCTTCATACTTGGAATTGTGGGTATTTTACACTGTGTGGAAGCAAGCTAAGCCTTGAAGATGAACATCCCTATCATGTGTGCTACAGATAACCTTCCTGACCTCCATATGCTGTACATGACATCGAAATGAGTCAGGCAACTGATTGTGAATTCCTTAAAGTTTTCTTTACTTATTATTTTTAATTTTAAAAAAGCAAATGGGAAATGTATATTTTGATGAGCTAGGATGTTTTTTTGTTGAAAGTCAGCTGAAGGACAGTTAGCACAGTGAAGACTGCTAAATGCACTGACCCACTAGAATGTGATTTTTGTTTTTATTTCTGTGTGGGCTTTTTTTTTGTTTTGGCAGACCTTCAATTTGGATGTTTGGAGGAATGAACATCATTGTTTTGTTCTGGAGGGAACATCATTGTTTTGTTCTTGACTATGTTTCACTCCCCAAAAATTGACTTAGATATTAAAATTTGGTGCTTTTAAAAGTTAAAAAAAAAATGAATAGTAATGCTTCAATTAAAATCATAAAAGAAAAAAAATTACCCTAATTTTATCATTACACAATGTATATACATGTATCAAAAGATCACGCTATACCACATAAATAGTATACAATTATTATGTGTCAATTAAAAACATGAGCTTCAACTCAAGCTAAGTAAAAACAATAAAACTCTAAAAAATAAACAAATAAAAATTTTAGGGAAGGAAAAACAAAACCTCTTAGCTAGCATATACAAAGAAAAGTAATCTCTTTCTTTTGTTCTAGTGAGAAGATAATGTGTTCAGTTTTACACATGTTGAGCTTGAGGTATCTGGTTTCAGGAGAAAGATATAAACTGGAAATAAAATTTGAGAATTTTTAGCATACACATTAGCAGATCTCAAATTTGCTTCTCTGGCCAAATTCATATGAATTATCTGGAGAAACCTGTTGAATCATGGAATGCCAGGCACACTTTAATAAACTCTATAGTTAAAAAAATCTTACTATAATTATTAACAGATTATGATAGAGGGACTATATATGATAAACAGTCAAATATCAATTATTTTTTCTTTATTCAAGTAATAAAGCATCTGGTTTGCTTACTGGAAATTGGGGGGAGGGGGAGGAAATCTCCATTCATAACAGTAACAAAAATGATAAAATCTGTATCTGCCTGGCGCAGTGGCTCACACCTATAATCCTAGCACTCTGGGAGGCCGAGGCAGGAGGATTGCTTGACCTTGGGAGTTCGAAACCACCATGAGCAACAGCGAGGTCTCTACTAAAAATAGAAAAATTAGCTGGGCATCATGGCCCGCACCTGTAGTCCCAGCTACTCCAGAGTCTGAGTCTGAGGCAGGAAGATCACTTGAGCCCAGGAGTTGGAGGTTGCAGTGAGCTATGACGGTGCCATTGCATCTACCCAGGGTGATGGAGCAAGACTCTGTCTCAATATAAAACAAAAAAAAAGAAAAGAAAAGAAAATTACAAGACCTCATTGAATCAAACAAGACCCAAACAAATGGAAAAGTATACCATTCTTGAATGGGAAAAATGCCAACTCTGCCCAAATTAAGTTATACACTTAATACTCTTCCACTCAGGATCACAAGAGGCTTTTTTCTTTGAAAAAAGAGGATGGAAAAAAAAATCATTACAGAGTTTGTATGATGTTGGTATAAGAGAAAAATAGAAGGATTAGAATATAGAAATAAAAACCAAAACAGATCTTCCAATGAAACAATTTAACATATGACAAGTTGAGAGAAGGATGACTACTTAACCACTTTGGTACCACGCTCACCGGCCACAAAACCCTGCCCACAGCCGGCACTCATAGTCCACACAATAGTTTGTGCTGTGCATTGACGACGAATCCGTTTTGCTCTTGTGTGACAAGGAAAGCTCTAAAGCACTGAAAGCTTGTTTTACTTTACAGGCAGCTTTCCTTGTAATGTAAATCAGAATAGGTAACATATACATATATGTTTTCATTACGTTATTTTTAAATGTTCACAATTTTATTTTGATAAATGAAAAATTAGAAAAGTCATATCACGGCTGTCGGCTAAAGTCACTGTGCGCGTTCATCTGTGGCTGTCGACTACAGTAGACGCTGGTCCCAAAGTGGCTAATAAATGGAGCTCACACAAGGAACCATCCATCTAGAAGAGTGCTGTTCCTAAAGGTTCACTGAAAAATCAACTCACAAAAGGCAGAGTAATGGGAGAAAAGGCATAGGAATTTTATTTTATTTTTTAAGAAATAGTCACCCAGACTGGAGTGCAGTGACGTGATCATAGCTCATTGCAACCTCCAACTGTGGGGCTCAAGCAATCCTCCTGCCTCAGTCTCCTGAGTATCTAGGCAGGACTACAGGGGCACGTCATCATGCCCAGCTCATTAAAAAAACACTGTGTCCTAGCAAAAAAACCAAAAACAAACAACCAAACAAAAAAACCCTAAAGTAAAATAGAAACTAAGTAAGAATCACCAGAAAACTAAGTAAATGCCTATCTATTGACAAGTGTTTTAAGAAATCACCTGCAAACAAGACCTATAATGCAATCATTAAAAATTATAAATAAAAAATATTACCAATTCTTTTGAAATATGAAGATATCAGCACTGGTACCACTGAAGGGAAACAGACTACAATAGTTGCCTCTTATCCAAGGGGGATATGTTCCAAGATCTCCAGTGAATGTCTGAAACAGAGGATAGTACCAAACCCAACTGCTGTCACTTGGAACACATTTCTAGTCATGTTTTCCATCCATAATTTTAATGCCTCCTCTATCTTAATAAAGGCACTGTGACCATAACTTTTGCAGTTTGAGGTGTGATGGCAAAACTAGCACAAATTTCTTTTTCCTTCTTCACAATTTCACAGACAGAAGATTCATTTTTACCGCAGATCTTAGCAACCTCAGCATATGATTTTCTTTCTTCATTAAGTTGAGAACTTTTACCTTTTCACCTAAAGGAAGCACTTTTTGGCTTCTCACTGGTAGATCCGAATTGCCACTATCACTACTCTTGCACTTTGGGGCCATCATTATGTAAAGTAAGGGTTACTTGAACATAAGCACTATGATACAGTCAATCTGATAACCAAGAAGGCTATATTAAGTGACTGACAGGTAGCACACACAGTGTGCTATACCCTGCACAAAGGGATGATTCACACCCTGGGGAAGGGTTAGAAGCAGGATGAGAGATTTCATCATGGAACTCAGATCTATGGGTGCACAACTTAAAACTTAGGAATTGTTTGTTTCTGCAATTTTCCATTTAAAATTTTCAGATCACAGTTGACCAGGGGTAACTGAAACCTCAGAAGGAAAAAAAAAGGATAAGGGGGAACTACTGTATTTCATGATATGGTGGGTGTGGATATAAATAAGTACAACCTTATGGGAAGGAAAATGGAAGAATCTACTAGAATTTTAAATCTCCATGTCTTCTGACCCAGCAGCCCAACTTCTAGAAATTTATCCTACTAAGATAATCGCATGACAATCTAAAGATATACATGCAAGGATGTTCACTACAGCCTTTATTTAATAAGAATTATAGGCTGGGCATGGTGGCGCACGCCTGTAATCCTAGCTCTCTGGGAGGCCGAGGCGGGCGGATTGCTTGAGGTCAAGAGTTCGAAACCAGTCTGAGCAACAGCGAGACCCAGTCTCTACTATAAATAGAAAGAAATTAATTGGCCAACTAATATATATAGAAAAAATTAGCTGGGCATGGTGGCGCATGCCTGTAGTCCTAGCTACTCAGGAGGCTGAGGCAGGAGGATTGCTTGAGCCCAGGAGTTTGAGGTTGCTGTGAGCTAGGCTGATGCCACGGCACTCACTCTAGCCTGGGCAACAAAGGAAGACTCCATCTCAAAAGAAAAAAAAAAAAAAAAAAGAATTATAAATAACCTTAAACGTCTATTCAAAATGGTGAATAAATTACATGTCTACACAATGAAGCAATAACACAGACTTAAAAAAGAATGAGGTAGTTCTACGTCACTAAACTGGAAAGATAAAAGACATATAATGTATAAAAAGCAAACTGAAAATGGTCTTTCTCTATGTTTGAAATTTTTCATAATAAAAAAATGAGAAAACAAATGGTAAGGGAAAATTAGGTGCTTTGCCTTTTCCTAAGTAAAAATCCCAGAAGTCTGGACAGTGAAAAACTGCCCTCCTCCTCCTCTCCCTCTGCGCCCCATCTCACCTTATCTGATCACTTATGTGCTCATTTACCGAAGTAAAAACAATATTAAAAATACGTATTTAAAAATTTTTAAATTATACTGCACCCCATCATAATTTTTTTTTGTTTAGTCCTGTGTTAGAAATCCCTTGGCATAAACAGCATCAAAACTCAGCATCATTTCGTTTTCCCTGGACTATAATGCTTTTTATGTAAGGAATACCCTTCCTTTGTTTAAAGAATACACTTGTATTCTAGTTCATTCATAAATTTCAGCCAAGTTTCAAAGGTGGTAATAAATTTGTGTTAAGTCCTGGTGAGGTGGCTCACACCTATAATCCTAGCACTCTGGGAGGCCAAGGCTGGCGGATCGCTCAAGGTCAGGAGTTCAAAACCAGCCTGAGCAAGAGCGAGACTCCGTCTCTACTAAAAATAGAAAGAAATTAATTGGCCAATATATATAGAAAAAAAAATTAGCTGGGCATGGTGGCACATGCCTGTAGTCCCAGCTATTCGGGAGGCTGAGGCAGGAGGATTGCTTGAGCCCAGGAGTTTGAGGTTGCTGTGAGCTAGGCTGATGCCACGGCACTCACTCTAGCCTGAGCAACAAAGTGAGACTCTATCTCAAAAAAATAAATAAATAAATAAATAAATTTGTGTTAAGATCTCAGACTTTCATTATTTTGTGTTATTAAACAGATGAAAATAAGAGATCATAGAACTGTGTTCACTCTCTTTCCCAATTATTCTCTTGTCAAAAATACTGGGTGCCCATCGATCCAAGAATGGATTAATAAAATGTGGTATATGTATACCATGGAGTACTATTCAGCTCTAAGAAACAACTGTGATATAGCACATCTTATATTTTCCTGGTTAGAGCTGGAACCCATACTACTAAGTGAAGTATCCCAAGAATGGAAAAACAAGCACCAAATATACTCATCACCAAATTGGTATTAACTGTGAGCAGCACCTAAGTGGACACATAGGTACTACAGTAATAGGGTATTGGGCAAGTGGGAGGGGGAGGGGGGCGGGTATATACATACATAATGAGTGAGATGTGCACCATCTGGGGGATGGTCATGCTGGAGACTCAGATGTGGGAGGAGGAGGAGAAAGGGCATTTATTGAAACCTTAAAATCTGTACCCCCATAATATGCCGAAATTAAAAAAATAAATAAATAAATAAAAGTACTGGGTACTTCATTATTATTCTGTTAGGGGTTAACAAACTATGGCCCACTATATATGTTGGTATGGGACAAAAACTAAGAATAGTTTTTACATTTTTTAACGACTGAGGGGTAAATCCAAAGGCAATATTTCTGACATGTGAAAATTACACGAAATTCAAATTTTAGCATCCATAAGTAATTCTACTGGAACACAGCTATGCTCATTTAGTATTGTCTACTGTTTTCACACTGTAAGAACAAAATTGACTATGAGCCACAAGACCAAAAAGATGTCCTCTCTGGTTCTTTACAGGAAAGGTTTGCAACCCCTGTACTATGTCATACCACATGCCCTTCATAATTTTATAGTTTTACCTAGACATAACTCCCCCTTCTTGCCATATTCAGCATTAAATTCCCTTAATATTAGTCTCTAGACAAGCACATTCTTCATAGTCCTCAGAATTAGATTTCCTTCTGGTAATTTCCTTGGTCTAATCACTTCCCTGGTCATCCACAAAGAGAAAGCCAGAAAGGAGCTAGCAACATCCTAAATGCTACAAATAAACAAATTAAAAGACAAACCAAATCTCACCACCATCACTCTCCCTCCAAAGCCAATGCTAAAGAGGCTGACCACCCAGTTAGTGGCTGTTAAACTACTTTACCTTAGAATTGAGGTGTCTGTGAACTAGACTGCTGCTGCTGCTGCTGCTGCTGCTACTACTAAAATCCCTAACAGCCAAATAGCAATGAGAAAAAACAATGTTGATCAATGTAATTTTCTCAAATTTAATCTTCTTCAAATTGTTGGCTACCAAAAATGAAAAGTGAACAAAAACCAAAGGAACAGTAATGAAAAAGTAGACCAATTCAACTGTATCAATAACTAGCATGTAGGATCCTAAATCTTTATACTTCAGACATTTGACCATATTTTCTGCAAGAAAATAGTTTTTGGCTCCCAGGATAAGAGGTTAAATAACGCGCGGTGTCTGTAAACAGTAGCGCAACTTACACAGGAACAAGTTAGACTATTTCGTCTCCAAGAAGAGTACGTCAAAATTTGCTCATATCTTTCAATCGACACTCTGCCTGCCAAAATGTTGGGGTCGGGAAGTGGGGGTAGGGGGACAAGCTATCTTTTCCACCAGCAGTGTCATACCCTACCTAGCTCCTCTTCCCAGCCCCTTCACACCTCTGCCCAGCACTACCTCCTTCCCAGCTCCATCACCTCTCTACTCAGCACCTCTTCCCTCCCTATCGCACCTCTACCAGCTGACCTTGCCCCAGCCTCATCACTCAGCATCTTTTCCCTACGCCATCACATTTCTACCAGCTGACTCTTCCCCAGCCTTCTCACCTCAGCCGCTTCCTCCAAAAGTCACAGACCCGAGAGGCTTCCAGCAGCAGGAAAGCAAAGCTAGGAGACTATAATGCAAAAGTCTGGAGTTCCGTCTGCCCTTGCGGAGAAAACTCAGAGAAAACTCAAGACACAGCTCCAAAAGCAGAAAGAAAGGGCCGTGGCTCTCACCCAGTTCACGAGTGTTTACTGAGAGCTTGCTGCGGTCAGACCCCGCGCGAGGAGCTTAGGATACAAAGGTGAGCAGCAGAGTCGCAGGACCAGCTCTCTCCCCGCTCCCACTCCAAAGGGGGAGGGGAGGTAGATAGTTTCGATACAGTTCGCCGGGCAGGGCAGGGCAGGAAGCACCTGAAGCCCACCAAGAGGAGAACTTGCCTGATCCCTGAGTGTTAAAAGGCTAAAACTTAACTAGTCGGAAGTGACGTGCCAACTGAGACCAGCAGGTCCGCCACGTAATTGGCCGCCGCCTCAACTAGCCACCTCTCTCCGGACTGGCCCGCAGAGAGGAAAAGCGTGGCTGTTAAGTCCACGTCCCGCCCTCGGCGACTCCCAGCCCCAGCGGGGATCGGCGGAGCCGGGCCCGCAGCCTGAACCGCACAGCCTCACCGGCCTGGCGAGCGTCCGGCGCCCTGCGGGCAGTGGGCTTCAGTGCCCCACCACGCGCATGCGCGGCCCTCTTTCTCCAGAGGCTTCCTCGGGTCACCTGGACGCCGGCATCTCAGCCACCTGCCCTTCCAAGTCCCTTCTCGCCCTTGCCTCCGCGTTCTGGTCCTCACCTCCGGCCTCCTGCCTTCTCCTTCACCCGCAGGCATCGCTAGACCCGGCTGCAGCCGCCCGCCGACACCTTAGCTTCCACTGACACGAGCTCGGCGCGGCTTCCGCTTCCGGCGAGTATTGTGTGTCGCGCCGCGGGGCGGGGGCGAGGGGAGGAGGCAGGAGGGAGGCAGCGCTCCGGCGGCTTCGTGCCCCGCACTCCCGGACCCGAAGCCGGGAAGGTAGGTCCTGTCCCGCCGCCGCGCCCGGGCCTGGGGCCTGCCCCCGCCGGCCGGCTCCGCACGCCGCGTCCCAGCGCCCCGCGACTGCGTCACCGGCCCCAGCACGTAACCACAGCTGCCTCCGCCCGCTTCGGGCCCGGGCGGACGTTTTGCCGCCCCGGCGACGTCAGCGCGTCCGGCGTTGCTTGGCTACCCCGCTGTTCCCCCCGTCCCGCTGCCGCTCGCCTCCCCGGGTGAAACTCTGACGCAGTCACCGCTGGTCTCGGCTGCGCCGTAGCGGCAGGCATTCCACCTTCACGTCACACCTCTTCCTCACCTGGACACGCATCCCTCCCTCCCCACCAACCACGACGTTTCCTCTCCCCTTTCTCCAATCCCCTACCCCTGATCTGGCGGAAGAAGATGGAGATGGGGGGGAGGGGGACAGAGTTGTGGACGAGGCTCAAGAGACGGTCACAAGGTGGGGACCCCGAACAGTGGTAGGAGCAAAATGAGGACGTCTCTGAAGTTTGCCCTTCAACTGAGACATGAGGAATAGACGGAGAGGAAGGACAAACCCAGGGGCGCCCAAGGTCTCACTGTGGCTGTAGCCCCAAGTCCTTTCCATTCTTCTCTAACCCTTTCCACATTTCTCTTTCGCACCACGTCTTTGCCAGTCTAGATCCATCCTGGTGCTCCACTGTGCATGAGATGCAACATATCCCAGGTGAGGAGGCCACCTAATTTCTAGAGGACCGAGGAAGGGGCGGAGTCACTAGTCGAAATTGGATTCCCATAGGTAGAGAAAAATAATCTAAATGAATTTCTCCTACTGTTGAGAGAAGAAATTCAGGTCCAAATAAGTTATCAGCTCCTACTCCAAATTAAACACTTCAATGTGTACCATCAATATATACAAATAATCGTTGTTAACTAACTCATTACATAGCCACTTCTCTCTCAGCACATAAATCTACCAAATTTTTTTCTGTTAGGTCCCTTGGGGTGGGGGAAGAAAGGGTTACAAGGATAGAGAAATTTTATTCATAGATAAAAATGTTGACATTTTAAGGATGGAGTGGGTAACCAACCTTCTGCTTTATAAATCTCTCTGATGCCGTTTCCAGTTCTTTTGATGCTTCACTTGAGGGAGATTTGATTACCTTTTTCCTTTCTCTAAATTCTGAACCACTCCAAATAAGTTGTAGACACAGTATATAACAGTTCCAAATGTCTAAATGCAGACAAATAGAAATAAGTTGTTGTATGAAACATTTCATTCCAAGAAGAGAGCACAATTTCTCCAGGCTAGTCTGATAAGAGGAAGAATAATTTCAAATTTTCCTGAAAAGAGGATGCATGTTACTTTTGCCTAACTCATTCAATTTATGACCCTTTGGAAGAATAAGAGAACAGTGGCAGAAAATCAAGCTTAGGCTCTAGTGGACTATTATGATCTAAACTCTTCTGTAACAATAAACGTTAAAATATACCTAATTTAAGAAATCTTAATACTTTGACTTTTATGACACTTTTTACTTCCCAAACTCCTCTCTCATCCATTAGAAACATGTGTTAAACTAGGATACAGTGGGCTGGAGCTATTGATTCTAAGATACAAGTGGGATCAGCCGGATCAGGAGGAGTATGCTGAGCTAGAGTTGAAGGAAGCCTCTGTTTCTAACAAGAGAAAGCAGAGGTAAGAGATGAAAGATAGAATGGGGGTTGTGTGTCAGTTTGCTGAAGAGAAAAAAAAAATAGGTTGATGGTTGGGAGTCACAAGTTTTGGAAATGGAGAAACAAAGTTGAATCTAGCGGAAGAAAAGATGGAGAATAACTAGCTGGGGCTAAATCTGGAGTTAGGGTTTAGCCTGGGGTAAATTTCAGGCCAAGGATGCAAAAAAATTAAACCTCCAACTAATATTTATCTTTTCTCATCTCCAAGTTAAATAATGGCCGAGACGAGTCTGTTAGAGGCTGGGGCCTCTGCAGCCTCCACAGCTGCAGCTCTGGAGAACTTACAGGTGGAGGCAAGCTGTTCTGTGTGCCTGGAGTATCTGAAGGAGCCTGTCATCATTGAGTGTGGGCACAACTTCTGCAAAGCTTGCATCACCCGCTGGTGGGAGGACCTAGAGAGGGACTTCCCTTGTCCTGTCTGTAGAAAGACATCTCGCTACCGCAGTCTGCGGCCTAATCGGCAACTAGGTAGTATGGTGGAAATTGCCAAGCAGCTTCAGGGTGTCAAGCGGAAGATCCGGGATGAGAACCTCTGCCCTCAGCACCATGAGGCCCTCAGCCTTTTCTGCTATGAGGACCAGGAGGCTGTATGTTTGATTTGTGCAATTTCCCACACCCACCGGGCCCACACTGTTGTGCCACTGGATGATGCTACACAAGAGTACAAGGTGGGGAATCAGACACGTGATGCCAATGTGGGGAAAAAGGGAGGAAGCAGCAGAGGATGGGATATTGCCTGGGTAAAAATTGTAAGCTCCCAGTACTCACCCTATGGTCCCCTCAGAGCTGCATACACGAGGGGCACACAGTATATCTGGTCAGTTGTCCTCTGGCATGAAAAAGAACAGTGTGGAGGAGTACCCCAAAATTCCTTTGTGACTTTTGCAATATATTTGCGTCTTATGGGTGAATATTGGTATTTGTGGTCTTGGGATGTATCATATTTTTCATAAATGAATGAAACCACATAGAGAAGATCAAATTTAGGAAGAACTGAAAAGTAGTCTGGTTGCTTTATTCTGCCTCCCTACTCAGAATGTTCCTTGTTTTCCCATTGGTATTGGGAATAGATAACATCATTTAAACTGATACCCACCAGACTAAGCTGAAACATTCTGTTGTTTGCATCTTCCCCCAATAATGGGTAACATGGCATCTCATTTGACTTACTGCTGGGACATAGGGTAAATGTTTGAGTAATGGGAACCAGGGTTATTAATGTCTTAGCACTTTATCATATTCTTTGCTTAATAAAATCTTGAAAACAAGATTTAAAGTAATTTACAGTATAGTAAGTTTTTATTGTAGGTGGGGTGGTTAGAGTTGGATGGGAAGACAGGTTTAAAGAAAGACATCAGGGTACGGAAGGTAGCTTTGATGGTAACAGACAGTTGCCTGAGTAAGAAAATGGAAAGGGCTGGGGAAGGACACCGAGTTGGCAACTGGACAGCTATTTCAGATTCAGTGAGAGGACAGTTGGGTGAACAGGGGAGGTGATGGGGACAAGTTTGTGGCATAAGGGACCTGTAGGAGGTTGACATCCCAAATGGTAGGCAAGGAAGGGAGTAGTGAGATGGCTAGGCTAAGAAGCAAACAGATGGGTTAACCTCCGAATGATGAGTGTACCAGCCAACCCCAAATGTCACCTCTCTCATTTCCTCCCCACCCCTCAGGAAAAACTGCAAAAGTGCCTGGAGCCGCTGGAACAGAAGCTGCAGGAGATTACCCGCTGCAAGTCTTCTGAGGAGAAGAAGCCTAGTGAGCTCAAGGTAAGGGCAAGGGATCCCATTTGGGCACCTCTGCAGGGTATTTGCATATGAGGGAATTAACCACACATTATTTAATCTACCAGTTATGGTTCATTAGAACAGTGCTGTTCTCTCAAAAATGATGGTATTTTATTAGGCTCGATTATAATTAAACATTGTACTTAAATTACTTGTCATGAATTAATTATTGAAGAGAGGGGGTATAAGACATGAAGAACAGATGGACCATTATATATCTCTGAGGAGGGAGGGAATGCATGCCCGCTAGTCTTTTTTGGTTAAAGCAGCAAAGGAGGCTCTGTGCTGAGAATGCAGGGATAGGCGTTTCATAGAAGAATTGAGGAGAGGAGAATTTGGAATGTTCACTGGGGAGGGAGGGAGAAGGAGCGGACCAGGAGTCCCAGAACTACCCAGTGACATTAGGGCCACATTCTCATAACTCAAGTAAGGTGAAGTATGCTAGATGATATTGGTTCATTTCTAGAATGTTTGTCCCTACCCCATCTTCCACTCATAGGATCTTATCCATCCTTCAGGCAGGGCAAAAGCCACTTCTATGTAGCTTTTCCTGACCCTTCAGAAATTAACTTTCTTAATTTTCATACAATTCTGTGTCTCTTTTATAACATTACCTTATTTTTAGCGTGGTATTTTGGTATCTGTCTCATTTTTTCTTTTGGACAGTGAACAATTATTAGTAGCAAAAATTATAACTAGAGTTGAGTCCTGTCATTAATTCATTGAGTGTCCACATGACATTCCAAATTTACACAGTTGTTAGGGTCCTGCCCAGTTTGGAGTTCTAAGAGTTTAGGCCAAATTGGGACAAGTGAAACACAGAGAAGCTACAAGACAAAGAGACAATGAGAAGGAAATCCTGAGGCCATCTTTGGCAAGATGTAAGGGTAAAGTTAGATAATCTGCAAGGTAGGTAATATTACCCCCAGGTTACACAGCAAATGGAACTTGGATAAGTGTCTATTTCAAGATCAGACAGCCTGTAAGTGGCTAAGGAAAAAACTAGGAATACTAATTCTTCATGAATCAGTAAATATTTATTGAGCTCTTGGTGTAGGCCAAACTATGTATTTGACACTGGGGAACAGTGATGAACAAAAACATAGTTCTTCCCCCTCTTGAGTTTAACAAGTGGAAAAAATAGATAATGGCACACAAAGCACAGACAACATAGAAATTTGACCTCATTAAAGGCATCTAGAAGAAGTAATGAGTTTTTACAGTTGAGATTTAGGGATCACCAGAAATTAAGCACTAGTTTTAAGAGTAGAAACAGTAATTTTTTAATGAATGACAGCATTTCAACAGAAAGCAAGTGCTTTCTAGGGTGCTTTATACATTTTAACAAAGCAGACATTTGAATCTTTAAAAATTTGAACTAATTTTGGTTACTAAAGTGAACTTTTTATAAAGTTCTTTGTTCTTTTGGAGGCCTCATGAGAAACTTAAAATACATGAAAACGTAGCTTATTACCAGTCATTAACTTTCCTTTTCTGATTATCTTCTTGAAGGCAAAACATGGAGAGGGAAATAAAATTTTAAAGACCTTGTAAATGCTTGAATAACTGTAGTGTTTTTAAAATTGTAAATTATCATTTCAGTGAAACTACCACCAACATTCCTTTTGTGACCATTTGAATTCTTCTCTTCATCATTCTTAATGCTCCTTTTAAAAATAATTTGTAATTAACTATACCGAAATGAAAATTATACATAAAATAACCTAGCTACATAACTTTAAAGAAACTTATGTTCAAATATAATATAAAGAAAAGTAATTTATAATAAAATCTGGGTTGAGCACAGTGGCTCACTCCTGTAATCCTAGCACTTTGGGAGGCCAAGGCAGGAGGATTGCTTAAGACCAGAAGTATGAGACCAGCCTGGGGAACATAGTGAGACCTTGTATCTACAAAAAATAACACAAATTAGTTGAGCATGGTGGCACATTTTTGGTAGTTCCAGCTGCTTGGGAAGCTGAGGCAGGAGGATCGCTTGAGCCCAGGAATTTGAGGTTATAGTGAGCTATGATGACACCACTGCCCTCTAGCCCAAGCAACAGAGTAAGACCCTGTTTCAAAAAAAAATTTTTTTTAAATGATAAAATCTGGTGTGTAAATATTTGGGTATGACAACCCTTAAAGACTCTACAGTGTAGTTATATGCTTGCACATCTATGTGACATCATCAAAAATGTAATAAATACAAACTCAGACTGAGATAGATGTATGGCAGTGCGACTCAACCACCACAATCTGCTTAGTTATTAGCGACATGATTTTTCAAAATAATATCTTAAGTTCTAAGAAAATCAAAATATAGTCTTGAGGAGTTTTACTCAACCTTTCCTGAAAAGTTTGGGTACAGTAAAACCATGTAAGAATTACTTTGTGTTATACTGTATAAAATGGCATTCAAGCCCAAGTATACTTTTTTATTTTTTTTTTTTTTGAGACAGAGTCTCACTCTGTCACTCTGGCTACAGTGCAGTGGCATCATCATAGCTCACTGTAACCTCCAACTCCTGGGTTCAAGCAATCCTCCTGCCTCAGCCTCCTGAGGAGCTGGGACTACAGACACACACCACCACGCCCTACTAACTTTTCTATTTTGGTAGAGATGGGGTCTCGCTCTTGCTCAGGCTGGTCTCAAACTCCTGGCCTTAAGCAGTCCTCCCGCCTCTGCCTCCCAGAGTGCTAGGATTACAGGCGTGAGGCACCACACCTGGCCCGGAGCCATAGTTTACAAAAGGAAATTTCAGTGGAGAGAAAAATGAGTGTCCTGTTAAACTATTTTCAATGAAACTGGAAGTCTGTGTTAATTTGTACACATGGTAGGTGGGGGAAAGGCTCCCTTTTGCCCCCCTGACCCTACTGATACAACATCCTCCCTCTTAGAGACTAGTGGAGAGTCGCCGACAGCAGATTTTAAGGGAGTTTGAAGAGCTTCATAGGCGGCTGGATGAAGAGCAACAGATGTTGCTTTCACGACTGGAAGAGGAGGAACAGGATATTCTACAGCGACTCCGAGAAAACGCTGCTCACCTTGGGGACAAGCGCCGGGACCTGGCCCACTTGGCTGCCGAGGTGGAGGGCAAGTGCTTACAGTCAGGCTTCGAGATGCTTAAGGTTCGACCTTTGCCCCTGCATAGCCCCTCAGGTCAAGTGCATTGTAGCTTTGCACATGCTGTTCTGTCAGCCTGGGGAGCTGACTCTTCTGTTCCACTTCCCTAAATCCAGTGCTTTCTTCCAGACATCCTCAAAGGATCATTTTCTATACAAAGGCTGCTTTGATTTCTCCTATCCCCTTCTAATCATTTTTGTGTTCTTACATTTTGTCAGCAATTATGTGCTTAATCTGTACCAAAGAAAGAATTCACTCTTTCGAAAGGAAGGAAGTCTAGTCTGAGTGAAAAACTATGCATTAAAAATTTTGTAAATGCAGTTACCATTACTTTTAAGTCCTGGAACTTGATTTACCTAGTGCTTAAAAAGAATAGAAACATAGTTTAAAGCATACAGGCACACCTTGGAGATATCGTGGGTTCAGTTCCAGACCACAACAATAAAGCGAATACTGCAGTAAAGCAAGTCACATGAATTTTTTGCTTCCTAGTGGAGTTGTAATCTTTTTCCTGGTGGAGGGTCTTGCCTCAATGTCGATGGCTGCTGACCAGTTAGGGTTGTGGTTACTGAAGGTTGGGGTGGCTGTGGCAATTTCCTAAAACAAGACAAAGTTTGCTGCATCAGTTGACTCTTCCTTTTACAAAAGATTTCTCTGTAGCATGTGATGCTATTTAATAGCATTTTTACCTACAGTAGAACTTCTTTCAAAATAAGAACCAATTCAGTCATGTCTTCAGGCTCCACTTCTAGTTCTAGTTGTCTTGCTGTTTCTACCACATCTACGGTTACTTCCCCCACTGAAGTCTTGAACCCCTCAAAGTCATCCATGAGGGTTGGAATCAACTGCTTCCAAATTCCTGTTAGTGTTGACATTTTGACCTCTTCCCATGAATCATGAATGTTCTCAATGGAATCTAGAATGGTGAAGCCTTTCTAGAAAGTTTTTTTATTTACTTTTCCCAGGTCCATCAAAGGATACACTATCTATGGCAGCCTTATGAAATATATTTCTTAAATAAGACTTGAAAGTCAAAATTACTCCTTAATCTATAGGCTGCAGAATGGATGTTGTGTTAGCAGCATGAAAACAACATTCATCTCCTTGTACATCTCCATCAGAGCTCTTGGGTGACTGACTAGGCGCATTGTCAATGAGCAGTAACAATTTGAAAGGAATCCTTTTTTTCTGAGCAGTAGATCTCAACAGTGGACTTAAAATATTCAGTAAACCATGCCGTAAACAGATGTGCTGTAATCTAGTCTTTGTTGTTGCATTTCTAGAGCACAGGCAGAGTAGATTTAGCATAATCCTTACAGGCAGGATTTTTTGGAATGATAAAGGAGCATTGTCTTCAACTTAAAGTCACTAGCTGCATTAGCCCCCAGCAAGAGAGTCAGCCTGTCCTTTGAAGCTTTGAAGCCAGGCCTTGACTTCTCTTCTGTAGCTGTGAAAGTCCTAGGAGGCATCTTCTTCCATTATAAGGTTATTTTGTCTTCATTGAAAATCTGTTGTTTAGCATAGCCACTTTCATCAATGATCCTAGCTAGATCTTCTGGATAACTTGCTGCGGCTTCTGTATCAGCACTTGCAGCTTCTCTTTGCACTTTTATATTCTGGAGATGGTTTCTTTTCTTAAACCTTGTGATTCAACCTCTGCTAGTTCCAAACTTTTCTTCTGCAGTTTCCTCACCTCTTTCAGCCTTCATAGAATTGAAGAGAGTTATGGCCTTGCTCTGGATTAGGCATTAGCTTAAGAGAATGATGTGGCTGATTAGTTCTGTCCAGACCACTGAAACTTTCTCCATATCAGCAATAAGGTTGTTTGGTTTTCTTATCATTTATGTTGTCACTGGAGTAGCACTTTTAATTTCCTTCAAGAACTTTTCCTTTGCATTCACAGCTTGGCTGTTTGGCACAAGAAGTGCATAGCATTCAACCCATCTTGGCTTTTGGCATGCCTTCCTCACTAATAAGCTTAATCATTTCTAGGTTTTGATTTAAAGTGAGAGATGTATGACTGTTCCTTTCAGTTGAACACTTAGAGGCCATGATGGGATTATTATAATAATTTGTCTAATTTCAATATTTTTGTGTCTCAGGGAATAGGGAGGCCCGAGGAGAGGAAGAGAAATGAGGGAATGGCCAGTCAGTGGAGCAGTCAGAACACACACATTTATTGATTAAGTTCATCATCTTTTTACATCAGAATAATTTAAGGGTACAAATGTTTTGGTTACATGGATTGCTTTTGTACTACTTGAGTCATAGTTATAAGTGTGCCTATCACCCACATAGTGTACATTGTACTTGTTAGGTATGATTTCACCCATCCCTTCCTTCCTAAGTTCGTCATCTTATATGGGCACAGTCGATGGCACCCCAAAACAATTACAATAGTAACATCAAGGTTACCAATCACAGATCACCATAACAGATATAATGATAATTAAAAAGTTTGAAATATTGCAGGAATCACCAAAATGTGACACAGACATGAAGTGAGCACATGCTGTTGGAAAAATGGTGCTGATAGACTTGCTAGACACAGGCTTGCCACAGACCTTCAATTTGTAAAACACGCAATATCTACAAAGCACAATAAGGCGCAATGCAATAAAACGGGGTATGCCTATACTTGAAATTATGTGTAAATAATATATTGCTTTTGATATGTAAATAACACCTCTAAAATGTTTGAAATAGTTTGTTTTCTTAAACAAATGAATACTGTTAGCAAAGCTGTAGGAAACATATTTCTTATCTTAGAGATCAGATTACCAGCATTTGAATCAGTGAGGCTTCATTGTACATTTTTTTGAATGTTATGTATTGCTTGGTATTTATTCCTGTGTCCTTTCATGTATGTGTGTTCTGCCTTCCACATTAAACTGGGAAATCCTTGTGGGACAGAGATTTGTCTTCTTTGTCTTCTGGACCCCAAGTATTCTCAAATCAGGATTGGCACACAGCTATGAATGCTTATTAACCAATGCCAGACAGGGGATACCAAACCACAACGGGAAAGTGTGATTTGTTCCTATGCCACCAGTCTGGAACTGTCTGTACTGATCCTCAAGGAAACTGAGGTATGTGGTTGGTACTTGGGGGACAGAGTAAAGAGCAGACACAATCCCTGTCCCTTTCAGGGAGCTCCCAGTGTCCTTGAGGAGCAAAGACAAAAACATAAGAAACCATTTGGAAGTGATATAAATTACCAAGCTTCATGATGACCAAAAGTTGAGAGTGGGGACTCGGCTGGGAGAGGTGCACTCAGATCCCTCTGGAGCTCTTCCTCTTGCATTGTGACCTTCAGTTTGCCCTGTGCCTATTTCATAGATCTGGAACTTTTGGGAGGAGGGGGAACCTTTTGCCTTCAGGACCATTAAATACCAGGACCAATATTGCTTTCTTTTCTCCTTCCTTCTAGGATGTCAAAAGTACCCTGGAAAAGTAAGTGCTTCTTGTATCTCTTTGAGTGAGTTAGGTCTTGGCTTAAAGTTGAGGGGTACAGTAAGGAGTTGAGGCAACAAGGGTAGGAAAGTCAGGCAGTGCCTAGGCAGGGTATGAGTAAAGGTTTATTACACCCATGAAGCCAAGAGAGAACAAATTATTGGGAATAATAGTCCCTTTCCTTTTCCTCTTTGAGCATCAGGACTTCTTGGTAAGGAGAATGATAAGGTAGAACAGCAGTCGATTTGTACCCTGTGGATGGAATTGTGTCTGAACAAGATTGTAGAAGGAAGGGGCTGGGAGAGCAGGGAGGGTGATTATCCATCTGCATGCAATCTAAAAATACCCCCTAGGAAGTTCTAAGGCTCATTCTCAAGACAAGTCTGTCCAGGGAATCATAAAAGAAAGCAATAGGTGAACTCTTGGCTTCAAGGGAGGAGGGAGAAAGTAGGAAGAAGAATTTTAGTTTCTCCCTAAAGATGACAACATCCGAATACTCACTTGGCTAGAGCTTCCCCGACCCTGCCCTTTCTCCCCCTGTCTCTCTATCCCTCCTAGATGTGAGAAGGTGAAGACCATGGAGGTGACTTCAGTATCCATAGAGCTGGAAAAGAACTTCAGCAATTTCCCCCGACAGTACTTTGCACTAAGGAAAATCCTTAAACAGCTAATTGGTGAGTTGTTCCTGAAAGGAAACTAGCAGAGGGAATCACTAGAGAGAAGAAAGTCTGTAGGTCCTATCTTATATGGGCTTTAGTTATCCCCTCTCTCACTTTTCTTGCCCATGCCTACACACCTGTCCCTTTTTCTGGCTTTCATTCTGACCCTGACTTACAGAACTCAGTGAGAAGAAGCCTTAGGTGTCATCTGCTCTTAGGTCCACACTTTTCTAAATAGAGAACCAGAAAGTTTAAATAATTTGTCTAAGTCGTCAGGTAGAATGACCACACAGTTTACCATCTAAACTAAGACAATCTTGGGAGTGAAAGGGAGTGTCATTAATGCTAGTATGCAGGGAAAACAGTCATAAACGAGGCCTGTTACAGGAAAACAGACACATGGTCACCATATGCTATCTTGCCCTGTGTCCTTTTCAACACTTCCCATTCTTTCTGGCCCTCAGGCTGTGCCTCATACTTCTCCACACAGTGACATAAATGACAATGTCAGAGGGAGAGGGAGAGAGGACTAGACGGCAACCTAGACTAACGGCCCCTGCAGAGTCAAGAGATCATTACCTGTTTATTTTAGGGTCAGGGTACAAAGTGAGCCATTGTTCCCTCCCCTGTCTGTGGTGACACCATGGACTGAGAAAGTTAACCAAATCGTGGCGTTCGGGGGACCTTTAAGGGACCAGGCTCGGTAAAGGCAGGCTGGTAGAGTGAGGCAGGGACATTTAGCTGTTCCCATCCTCATCTAGCTCCCCACTATGGCTTCTCCCGCCAGCGGATGTGACCCTGGACCCTGAGACCGCTCATCCTAACCTCGTTCTGTCGGAGGATCGTAAGAGCGTCAAGTTCGTGGAGACAAGACTCCGAGATCTCCCTGACACACCAAGGCGTTTCACCTTCTACCCTTGCGTCCTGGCTACCGAGGGTTTCACCTCAGGTCGACACTACTGGGAGGTGGAAGTGGGCGACAAGACCCACTGGGCAGTGGGTGTGTGCCGGGACTCCGTGAGCCGAAAGGGCGAGCTGACTCCACTCCCTGAGACTGGCTATTGGCGGGTACGGCTGTGGAATGGGGACAAATACGCAGCCACCACTACACCTTTTACCCCTTTACACATCAAAGTGAAACCCAAACGGGTAGGCATATTCCTAGACTATGAGGCCGGCACACTGTCCTTTTACAATGTCACAGACCGCTCTCATATCTACACTTTCAATGATACTTTTACTGAGAAACTTTGGCCCCTCTTCTACCCAGGCATCCGGGCTGGTCGGAAGAATGCTGCACCGCTTACCATCAGGCCCCCGACAGATTGGGAGTGACAGATTGGGATGTGGGAATAACTGGGGTGAGGCAGGGTCAAGTGCTATGGGCCTTCCTTCCTATGTCCTGCTGGAACGTCTTCATGTCTGCCTGGTTCCAGTCCTGAATCATCGTGGAGAAACGCCTCGGTTTCTAGGATGGTTTGTGCGGAGTAGTTAGGACTGGGCTGTGATGAGAGAGCATAGCTGTGTCTCCCTCCTGACTGTCAGGGTGGGAGCTGTTCCCAGGGGATTGTCTCCCATGAAGTCCGTCAGGTCTTCTATTGCACAAGGATGGGTTAGGAAGGAAGTAGAGGCTTTTCCAGAATTAAAAAATCTGTGAGAGGTTCTGACTTGCGTAAAGAGGAGGAAACAAACCCCTGTACATCTTTTCAGGGGATTCTTTGACTCAGAATAGTCTTGTTTCTTCAGGTAGATCACAGGGGTCTGTATACCTCTAGGTTGAAGAAATATAAATGACAGTTGCTCTCATGGGTCTAGAAGTTGAGTTTTTCTGAGGGCAGAGAATGGGCATCAGAAAATTAGAAAGAAGGTCAGGGAAGGGAACTAAAGGAAAAGATTACTAGAGACCAATGAAGGGGAGGGGGGTTTCTTTCATCTTCTATTCCCAGGGTAAGTTTGCCATTATGAGTAGGATTGGCCAGGGGTGGAAAGGCGGGGAGAAGGAGAGGGTGAGAAGGCAGAGGAGAACCCAAGTCCTTGCCTCAGCCTTCAGCAAAGTTGGCTTATTGCCTGCCTCCTTACAGTTGGTTGTCTCTAAGAAGTCAGTCTCTTTGCTCCTCTCCAGAGGCAAGGTGGAGAAGATCTTGCAAGACACATCCACCCTTTCCCTGTTTCTCCAAGGGAACTTGGAAAGGAGAGTCAGGTATTGGAGGAAAGAGAAAGGTATTTCTATCCAAAGCCTTGGCCTTAAAGAATGTGTTACTAAGTAGCTACTCCCAAGTTGTCAGTCTTGTTATCTGGCGAAGGTATCCCAGACAGAAAGCAAGAAAGGTAATAGAGTTTTTCTCACCCTGAGGACAGGGTAGAAAAGGGTGGTGTGTGTAGGGAGGGGCCAGAAAGGCAACTTCCTTTGGCCTGTGTGCATCTGGCCTAGAACACAAGAGCCAGACTTTTGCATATTTGTTGCCATCCTTCACCCTTTGCCATTCCCCTTTTCAGAGAATGTAAGTCATTTTAATGTTAGGCCAAAATAAACAACTTTAGGGTACATATATTGTCATAAAAGGTAAAGCAATGCATGCCAAACCAAACTAAAATGATTTGAATTATCTGCTCTTTGGGTAATCTTCACAGAAGACTGAGACAAGAAACTACAATTTATTCAGTTCCTCTTACCACCTCAAAAGGACTTTGTCCAGACTCTCCTCCTCTTACCTTTGTGCCTTGACTGTGGTTCTTTGTGGCAAGAGACTTTGGTTGGTAAAAATAATATGGAACAAAGGATCCACTGAAGTGATCTCTGTGTTGTGTGGTAATTTGATGATAGCCTTGTGTTGATGTGTAAGAATCACTGAGTGTTAAAAATGCATGTTCCTTACCAGGCGCGGTGGCTCACCCCTGTAATCGTAGCACTCTGGGAGGCCAAGGCCGGCAGATCGCTCAAGGTCAGGAGTTCAAAACCAGCCTGAACAATAGTGAGACCCTGTCTCTATTAAAAATAGAAAGAGATTAATTGGCCAACTAAAGATATATAGAAAAAAAAATTAGCTGAGCACAGTGGCACATGCCTGTAGTCTCAGCTACTCGGGAGGTTGAGGCAGTAGGATCACTTGGGCCCAGAAGATTGAGGTTGCTGTGAGCTAAGATAACGCCATAGCACTCTAGGCTCAACTTCCTTTATCAGCCGGGGCAACAGAGTGAGACTCTGTCTCAAAAAAAAAATGCATGTTACTAGGTCTCACCTTCCATGATTGAGTAAGGGGTGGGCCTGGGCATCTATATTTCAAACACACATACATCTCATTTGAGTCTGAGGACCCTTGTGAAACTAGTACCAGAGAAAGTTTCAGCCATTTCCGTTCTCTGAGCTGGAGGCCTGCTTCTCTGCTCCAGCCCGTAGGGAGTCTGACTGGACAGAGAGGTCCTGACTTGTGCTGCCATCCCCATCTCAGGCTTCCTTCATGTTCTGCCCCTCCAGCTCACATCCCTCTGCTGACCTCAGACGCTAATAGCTACTAACTGTAAGTCACAGGTTGATAGAACAAATGGGAGACAGAGGTCAGAGGAAAGGGTGTCAAGTGGATGACTGTGTGGGAGGTGGGGTGAAGTTTCAGTGGCAGAGGTTGCGGTAGACAGGTTTTTGTGCTGTACCTAAGACTAGGAGTTGCTGGTCATTACCTCAGCAAGTGAGGATAACCTACTGTGTGTCCAGCACTGCAGGACTGTGTCCAGCCTAACAGGAATTGTATTTCTTTGGTAAGTGGAAATGGGTGTAAGCTATGCTTTGAGGACCAGGAGTCCTCTTTCCTCCTTCCAGCACCCTCATGGCCCTTCCCACTTTCAGCCCCGTTGGTACCAGGGCTTTTTTGTTGTTTCTTACGTTGTTTTCTTTTTTTTTACTTTTTCTATTTTTTGGACGTATAACCTCTGTTCCTTCAGTCGGTAGATCTTCCACGCACCTGCCTTTGGCTTCAGGAGAGGAAGGCGGAAGGTCTGGCTGGGTATGAACTGCACATAACCATCTCCCCAGCCCATCTGCATAAAGAGACTAGTCTTCTGTCCTGAAAACGTTTAGCAAATTTAAGATCCTGCCCTGCTACCCTAGGCTCTCCAGTCTCTACATAGCATAACCCATCATACGCTTGAGGAAAACGAAGAAATACAAAACTCCTAAAGGGACCCAGGGCTTGGATTGCGGGACACAGGTTCACAAACGGACTGACTGTGCGGCCCAGGGACTACACTTCCCGGCGGCCCTCGCGCGGGCGCCGGGGGCGGGGCCTGCGGCGGTCTCGGGCGCGCACCGCGCCGATGGCCGGGCAGGTGAAGGACCGGGAGGCCTTCCAGAGGCTCAACTTCCTTTATCAGGTGAGCCCGCGACGGCGGCTGCCCCGGGAGCGGGCCCCGGCGCCGCAGGCCGCGCGGTGACCGCTCTCCTCCCGCAGGCCGCCCACTGCGTGCTCGCGCAGGACCCCGAGAACCAGGCGCTGGCGCGGTTTTACTGCCACACGGAGAGGACCATCGCGAAGCGGCTGGTCTTGCGGCGGTGAGACCGCGGCGGGCCCCGGCGGCGGCGGGGCGCGGGCAGAACGGGAGAGGGAGCGCGGGCGCCGGCACCATCTTCCTTCTCCGCCCCCAGGGACCCCTCGGTGAAGAGGACTCTCTGTCGCGGCTGCTCTTCCCCACTCATCCCGGGCCTCACCTGCACCCAGCGCCAGAGACGTGAGTGTGCCCGCAGGCCGGGCGGTGGCGGAGCGCTGGGGACGGCACGTGGGAGCCGAACACTCCCTCGCGTCGGGTGGGTGTCGGGGGTGGGTGTTGGGCTTGGGCTTCGCGGAGTCGGCCTTCTCGAGCTCTCGGTTAAGTTGCTAACTCCACTTTCCCAAGATAAGGTTTGGGCTTGGCTTTTTTCCCGATCTGGGCAATAGAGAAATGATGTTACTTTATGAGGCATCTGCACCGAGGCGTAATAAATAGATGTTATTTGGCCTCGTAGAGCACAGGATTCCCATCACCATTCATTTTTCTAAACAAATATTTTCTAAAATGTGTGAAGTACTGTGCTGGGTCATTATTCTCACTGAAATTACAGCCTAATGGGACAAAGAAACAATTGAAATTGTGTAGAAAAAGACTTTAATGGGGGAAGTAGAATGCTAAATTATTTATGCCTGTGGTATAAGGTTCATGATAAGCAAAAGGGAGTGAGAAATGGAAATTCTAGCCATGTATGAGGCCTCTGAGACAAGGCAGCTTGAGGTGCTGTCAAGAAAATGAGAGTTCAGGGGGCAAGACATGAGGCTGGAGCAGGAAACAGGCCAGATCTTGAAGAGTCTTGTTAAGTAGTTTGGATTTTATCTTAAAGAGTTCCAAGAAATTGATGGAGTTTATGCAGGGGTCTAACATCATCAAATCTGCATTGGAATTCGGGTGGGGTGGGGGGATTCCTACTGAAAAACAGTGGAGACAAAACTGGCTGCAGGAGACCTTTTCTCTAAACCTGGATATTCTCTTCTTTTTTCCCCACTTTCACCTCAGGCTGCAGGGGACACCGCTGGACAGTACAGACCTGCCTAACATGCCAGCGAAGCCAGCGGTTCCTCAATGACCCAAAGCATCTGCTCTGGGGAGATAGGCCAGAGGCCCAGCTGGGGAGCCAGGCAGGTGAGAGCTGGTAGACAAAATGGGGGATATCCCAAGAGGACAGGGACAATGGGAAATGAAGAGCTAAAGAAGACACATGGGTGGATTCTGGGTTGGTGTGAGGTGCCACCATTTGAGAAACTAATTCTGCTCCCATATTTCTGCTCATCTACCCAGATCCCAAACCGCCACAGCCCTTGACAACCATAGCCCACCCCATTCTAGCCCACCTTCCTGAGGAGAAAGAGCAGCTTCAGGGCGCCAGTGACCGGTGATGGATTCACCCCATCCCCCAAATAAATTCTGTTTTACTTTGCCAGATGCTTTTCTGTGGGTATTTCAACTCATAATTCCATTTCTTTGTGTTTCTGTCTATATGTCTTGGTCACTGTTTGTACTTCCACCGTGCAGGGAGATCCCAATTTCCATAGACCACTTGGCCCTGCTAAGCAGCTCCCATTTCCAGAGCCTTGGCTCCAGCTCCCTGTCACCCTTTCTCGGTGCAATGCTATGTCTGTAACTCAGGCTCCAGAGTTCTTTGCAAGGTCCTGAGCCTTCTTAGGGCATTCCATATTTAGGTAGCCATGACTGTTGACTGAAGGGCTGGACAGAATGCTGATGTCACTGAATATGGGGCCGGGGGGAGTGTTCATATCCTCCTGGCCCACTCAGAGTTGGTCTTTTTCAATCTCATAGTTGTCTTTTATAAAATTCTAATAAAGGAAATGGTGCAAACCTGAACTAACAAGGTCAAAGTTTCTAAAAACACCTTTTAACACTGCACATTACATAAGCATGTTTCACAGGTAAACTCTTAATGTTTTCTTGAGAATGAATGAGCAACTAAAATATTTTCTTTGATATCCCTAGAGAGCCTACTTGAGGACAGAATTCCCAGACTGACCTCTTTGCTGGTTGCCAGCTGACCAGTTCACCCTAAAAGTATACAAACAAAATTTACTATTCCCAGAATGCAATTTTCTTTCCTCTATTGCTCTTATAAATCTCGTGTCACATTTATCTGTTACATAAAAATCACTTCATTGTGTTGTAGCTTAAAATAACAATGATCCATTATTATTTATTATTTATGAAAATAACAATGATCCGTTCTTTCCTCTGATTCTGTGGGTCGGGAATTCCGAGAGGGTTTCGCTCCGCACGGAGTCGGCGGGAGTCATGGCTGCACTAGCCGGCCCGCTCCCATATGTCCATTCTTGGGCCTGGAAGACCCAAGAAGCTTTACTGGAATGTCCAGCACCTCATTGCTTCCCCAGATGGACTTGCTGCCCAGCCAGCTTTGACATCCTCACAACATGGTTATCTCAGGGTGGTTGGACTGCTTACATCCCTTTTGGCTTCCACAGAGAGTGTCCCAACATGCAAGTTCTTATCAAGCCTCTGTGGGTATAGCACTTGCTAATGTCCCTTTGGCAAAGCAAGGCATATGGCTAAGGCCAGATTCAATGTGGAAGGGACTACACAGGGGTTTGAATACTGAGAGGTTCATTGGTTCCCTGGGGACCACCAGTGTAACAATCTAACACACCCTTGTTTTACCTTTATCCCCGACTTGGTCTCTCCACTGACTCCTTCACATTTCAGTAAATAATTTGCATAGAAAATACTAAACAGTGCAAGTAACTAAATGTTTCTGAGTTATTCTTTGATGGTTTATTTCTGGAAATAGTGCCTACCTGGGTCAACTGTGGCAGCCAATTAAAACATGTAGGCTGATGCATACATGTACATGTATACCTCATGCATACCTGGACCCTTTGCATCCGAACCTCACTTTCCTTGGCTTCTCTAGTGAGTCTCGTTTCAGATGATCGAGCTCTTTGACTCATGTACACTAAATCTGATTCTCAGCCAAGTTTGTCTTGAGTGTGTTATGATTAGTGCATGACTAAACACGTCCTCAGTGGGATAGCAGTGGGGAAACTGAGTTTTGATTTCATGACTCAATCATTAAGTGATTCCTCTCAAGTGAGAGATCATAGGAATCAGGTCCCAGTTGGGAGGCAGACAAAATAATCTGTACTATGGTTCACTTGTGAGTCTGGTTTCTTAATTTGTTGTATGTTTCCATCAGTAGAATTGCCTCTAACCTAAAGATCACAACACTCTTCCTCCTTCCAAAACTCTGTCCTTTTTCATGTTTACTTACACATATATTACATAATTATATTTAACATACAATTATATTCCCTATATAATATGAATATGGATATGGATAACATGATAATTATATATATATGCAAAAGTGGATTTCCTATACCAAAGATGAAACCAAATCCCTACTATGCAATAGCTTTTTCAAGCATTTCTAACAATTCAGTAATTCAAAATTTGTGCCCTTTCAGGACTCTAAATAAAATTAAACAAAGGAGAAAGGAAAAATTTAGATCATTCAAATTAAATCAAGAAATGAGTCCAAGATTGAGGCCCACTTCAAAAAAAAAAAAAAAATGAGGTCTTCTAATAGCCATAGAAACCAAGCCTTAATCATTCCTTGAACAGTAAGTTCACAGTAAGTTCATTTGGCACTTTCAAAACTGGTAAAAATGAGTATCATTGTCAGGAGAAAGAAGGATTGAAAGACTGTTATTCTGAATTCAGAAGGCAATTATAATAGAAAATTATTTAGATTTTCAACAATGGGAATAATAAAAATTTTGGTTTTGTCTACCTCACATGGTTGTATCCAATAAGATAATGTAAGTGGAGCCACCTTAAAAATTAGATATTATAAGGTATTTTAATAAGTAATCATAATAATACTTTGAAAGTAATAACAAGTAGCAAAATATGTTTTAAAAAGACAGTCATGGACATCAGGGAATCTGAGTTGTCCCCATAAAAAAATCAGTGTGTATTTCCAATCTAAAATATTATATCACCATGAGATGGTGCCTGTGCCTGGTTAGTGCTCAATAAATGTCTTAAACTATTTTGAAATAATTAGAGATTAACTGGAAACTGCAGAGAGTATACAGAAAGGTCCCCTACATCCTCAACCAGTTTCCTCCTATGCTTACTGTTTTGAATGTGGTATTATAAGATATACTTAACATAAAAATTTACCATTTTAACTTTTAAAGTGTATAATTCAGTGGCATTAAGTACATTTGCAATATTGTGCAACAAGCACCACTTTCTAATTTCAGAACTTTTTCATCAACCCAAACAGAAACCTGTTTCCATTAAATGGTCACTCCCAGTTCCTTCCTACCCCAGCCCCTAGCAACCACTAATCTGTTTTCTGCCTATATATTTGCCTATTCTGGATATTGCATATAAAGGGGAATCATATAATTTTGTGGCCTATACTGTCTGATTTATTTTACTTAGCATGTTTTTAAGGTTCCTTCATGTTGTAGCATGCATCAGTACTTCATTCCTTTCTTTGGGTGAATAATATTCCATTGTTTTGATATACCACGTTTTGTTTATCCATTTATCTGTCAACAGACACTTGGGTTGTTTCCATTTTTTGGCTATTGTGAATAGTGCTGCTATGAACATTTGTGTACAAAGTTTCTGTCTGACTACCTGGGGTTTTTTTTGTTTTTGTTTTTTTAGCATATTATGGGGGTACAAGTGTTAAGGTTACATATATTGCTCATGCCCCCCTCCCCCCTCGAGTAAGAGCTTCAAACGTGTCCATCCCCCAAACGTTGCACATCACACGTTGTGATTGTATATACCCATCCTCTCCTCCCCCCTACCACCCTCCCGACACCTGATAAATGTTACTCCTATATGTCCACTTAGGTGCTGATCCGTTAACACCAGTTTGCTGGTGAGTACATGTGGTGCTGGTTTTTCCGTTCTTGAGATACTTCACTTAGTAGAATGGGTTCCAGCTCTATCCAGGAATATACAAGAGGTGCTACATCACCATTGTTTCTTAAAGCCGAGTAGTACTCCATGATATACATATACTACATTTTATTAATCCACTCATGAATTGATGGGCACTTGGGTTGTTTCCACAGCTTTGCAATTGTGAATTGTGATGCTATAAACATTCGAGTGCAGGTGTCTTTTTCATAAAGTGCCTTTTGATCTTTTGGGTAGATGCCCAGTAGTGGAATTGCTGGATCAAATGGTAGATCTACTTGTATCGCTTTGAGGTATCTCCATATTGCTTTCCACAGAGGTTGAACTAGTTTGCAGTCCCACCAGCAGTGTAGGAGTGTTCTTCTCACTCCGCATCCACGCCAGCATTTGTTGTTTGGGCACTTATTGATAAAGGCCATTCTCACTGGAGTTAAGTGATATCTCATTGTGGTTTTGATTTGCATTTCCCTGATGATTAGAGATGTCGAACATGTTTTCATGTGTTTGTTGGCCATTATTCTGTCTTCTTTGGAGAAGTTTCTGTTCATGTCCTTTGCCCATTTTTTGATAGGGTTGTTTTATTTTTTCTTGTTGATTTTCCCGAGTTCTAAATAGATTCTGGTTATCAGCCCTTTATCAGATGTGTAGCTTGCAAAAATTTTCTCCCATTCTGTGGGTTGTCTGTCTGCTCTCTTGACAGTTTCTTTGGCTGTGCAGAAGCTTTTTAATTTGATCAGGTCCCATTTCTTTATTTTTGTTGCTGTTGTGGTTGCCTTTGGGGTCTTCTTCATAAATTCTTTGCCTAGGCCAATGTCTAGAAGTGTATTTCCAACATTTTCCTCTAGGATTCTAATAGTTTCACACCTAAGGTTCAAGTCTGTTACCCAGCATGAGTTGATTTTTGTGAGAGGTGAAAGGTGTGGGTCTTGTTTCAGTCTTCTACATGTGGCTATCCAGTTTTCCCAGCACCATTTATTGAATAAGGATTCTTTTCTCCAGTGTATGTTTTTGTCTGCTTTGTCAAAGATTAGTTGGCCTACATGAGGATGGTTTTATATCTGGGTTCTCTGTTCTGTTCCACTGCTCAATGTCCCTGTTCTTGTGCTAGTTCCAAGCTGTTTTAATGACTATAGCCTTGTAGTATAGTTTGAAGTCTGGTAAATTGATACCTCCCTTTTAGTTTTTATTGCCTAGGATTGATTTTGCTATGCGGGGTCTTCTCTGGTTCCATACGAAGCGTAAAATTATTTTTTCTATATCTGCGAAAAAATGATGTTGGTATTTTGATAGGGATTGCGTTGACTCTGTAGGTCACTTTGGGTAGTATAGAAATTTTAACAATGTTGATTCTGCCAACCCATGAGCATGGTATATTCTTCCATGTGTTTACATCCTCTGCTATTTCCTTCTTCAGTGATTAATTGTCCTCCCTGTAGAAGTCTTTTTCCTCCTTAGTTAAATATATTCCAAGGTACTTTATTTTCTTTGTTGCTATTTTGAAGGGAATTGAGTCTTTGATTTGGTTCTCACTTTTACTGTTGTTGGCGTATATGAATGCCTCTGATTTCTGTGTATTGATTTTGTATCCTGAGACTTTACCAAATTCATTTATCAGATCAAGGAGTCTCATGGTTGAATCCTTGGGGTTTTCTAGGCATAATATCTTGTCATCAGCAAAGAGTGAGAATTTGATCTCTTCTGCTCCCATTTGGACGCCCTTAATTCTGCTCTCTTGTCTGATTGCTGTAGCGAGGACTTCCAGCACTATGTTGAATAGAAGTGGAGATAGTGGGCAACCTTGTCTTGTTCCAGTTCTAAGTCGGAATGCTTTCAATTTTTCCCCATTCAGTATGATGTTGGCTGTGGGTTTGTCATATATGGCTTGTGTCATTTTTAGGTAGCCCCATCTATGCCTATTTTGTTGAGCGTTCATATCATAAAAGGGTGTTGAATTTTGTCAAATGCTTTTTCTGCGTCTATTGAGAGGATCAGATGGACTTTGTCTTTGCTTCAGTTCATATGGTGAATTACAT
Organism: Mirza zaza; assembly: GCA_008750895.1. Classification (NCBI taxonomy): domain Eukaryota; kingdom Metazoa; phylum Chordata; class Mammalia; order Primates; family Cheirogaleidae; genus Mirza; species Mirza zaza. The sequence continues at coordinate 31,639 of VSMD01127846.1, forward strand.
TTATAGATTTGTGTATGTTGAACCATCCCTGCATCCCTGGGATGAAGCCCACTGGGTTGTGATGAATTATTTTCTTGACAAGCACCTGGATTCTATTGGCTAGGATTTTGTTGAGAACTTTTGCATTTATATTCATAAGGGATATTGGTCTGTAGTTTTCTTTTTTTGTTGCATCCTTTCCTGGTTTTGGTATCAGGGTTATGTTCGCTTCATAAAATGTGTTGGGGATGATTCCATCCTTCTCAATGTTGTGGAATAATTTCTGCAGGATAGGCACCAGTTCTTCTTTGTAGGTGTGGTAAAATTCCGGTGTGAAACTATCTGGTCTGGGACTTTTCTTTTTAGGAAGGTTATTTATTGCTGTTTCCATTTCAGTACTTGATATTGTTCTGTTCAGGAATTCTATTTCTTCCTGGTTGAGCCTAGGGAGGCTGTGTGTTTCTAAGAAATTGTCCATTTCCTCCACATTTTCCAGATTGTGTGCATAGAGGTTTTTGTAGTATTCATAAATTATATCTTGTATCTCCATGGCATCAGTTGTAATTTCTCCTTTATTGTTCCCGATGGAGCTTATTAGAGATTTTTCTTTTCTGCTTTTCCTTAGTCTAGCCAATGGTGTGTCAAATTTGTTTATTTTTTCAAAGAACCAACTTTTTGTTTTATTAATCTTCCCTATAGTTTCCCTATTGTCACTTTCGTTTAGTTCTGATTTGATCTTAATGATTTCAGTTCTTCTGCTGGGTTTGGGGTTGGTCTGTTCTTCTTTTTCCAGATCTTTGAGACGATTCATTAGGTTGTCTATTTGTGATCTTTTCGACCTTTGGTTATAGGCATTTATGGAAATAAACTTTCCTCTCAGGACTGCTTTAGCTGTGTCCCACAGGTTTTGGTACTTGTGTTGCCTCTGTCATTTAGTTCAAAGAATCTTTTGATTTCCATCTTGATTTCCTCTTTCATGAAGTGATCATTCAGCAGAAGGTTGTTTAGTTTCCATGACTTTGTGTAGAAATGAGAACTCCTGTTAGGATTGATTTCTATATTTATTCCATTGTGGTCTGA
>VSMD01127849.1:0-101692 GCA_008750895.1 Mirza zaza
TGGTTAGTTCCAATTTAATATTGAGTACATGTGGTGTTCTTTTTTCCCCCATTATTTAGATACTTCACTTAGGAGAATGATCTCCAGTACCATCCAAATTGTTTCAAAAGGAATTAATTCATCCATTTTTATAGTTAGGTAGTATTACATGGTATACGTATATCACATTTGGTTAATCCATTCATGAATTGATGGGCATTTGGGTTGATTCCACATCTTTGCAATTGTAAATTGTGCCACAATAAACATTTGAGAACAAGTGTCTTTTTGATAAAATGACATCCTTTTCTTTGGGTAGATACCCAGTAGTGGGATTGCTGGATCAAAGGTAGGTCTACTTTTAGTTAATTGAGGAATCTTCATACTGTTTTCCATAAGGGTTGTACTAATTTGCAGTCCCACCAACAGTGTAGAAGCTTTCCTTTCTCTCTTCATTCACATCAGCATCGATTGCTTTTGGACTTTTTAATATTAGTCATTCTAACTGGGGTAAGGTGATAACTCACCATGGTTTCAATATGCATTTCCATGATGATTAGTGATGTTGAGCATTTTTCATACATTTATTGACTATTTGTCTATCTCCTTTTGAAAATCTTCTGTTCATATTTTTTGACCATTTTTTAATACGGCCGTTTGGTTTTTTCTGTCTGATTTGTTTGAGTTCTTTGTCAATTCTGGATATTAGCCCTTTATCTGATGTATAGCATTGAATATTTTCTCTCATTCTGTAGGTTGTCTATTTTCTTTGTTGATTATTTCCTTAACTTTGCAGAAGCTTTTTAATTTAATTGAGTCTCATTTACTTATTTTTGTTTTTGCTATAATTGCCATTGGGGTCTTCATCATGAATTCTTTGCCTAAGCCAATATCCAATAGAAGGATCTTTCCTACATTCTCTTCTGGAATTTTTAGAGTTTTATGCCTTACATTTAAGTCTCCAATTCATCTTCAATTAACTTTTGTGAGTGGTGAAAATTTGGGTCCTATTTCAATCTTCTGAGTGTTACTATCCAATTTTTCCAGCACCATTTACCTCCCAAGTCTCAATCAGGAAGAATAGAGCTCCTGAACAGACAAATAAGCAGCAAGACCAAAGCAGTAATAAAAATCTTCCAACAAAGAAATCTATCTAAACAATAAATGAATTAGAAGATAAATCTTAGTAAACAAATATGACAAAGAGAAAAGATTTGGAATTGATAATGATAGTGTGCCTAGTGATATATCATTTGAGAACTAAATAAAGAGTCTTTAAGAATAAATGATATATGCCAAGGAAAAATTATACATTGTCAGAAACTACCATTCAAAATTAAGAAAATAATAAATATAAGGAGGGTAGGATTATATTAAAGAGATAAATAAGGGTTGTTAAATAGTTTAATTGGAATGGAAACAGATGACAAGAAAAATGCAGCATTTGGTGTTAACACAATGTCTGGCTTTCATACATTGTTAGAGAAATACATGTTTGCTGTGAATATAGTGAAGGGGAAATTAATATGAAAAGCAGTAGAAATCAAAGACAAACACAGATTAATAATATAAAAACATAAGAAAATAGCAACTGGATCAAACCAGTAAAATATTGACTAATACTTAGAAGGATAAACCATAAAATGAAATGAATGGTAAATGCAGGTAAGACAAAAGAAAAATAATCAAAAATTATCTACTTTTACACTAAATGCAAAGTGAAATAAATCTCTCATTAAAAATAAAAGTTGTTGGATAATAAAAAAATTATTTTTAAAAGAATTAGTTATCTATAGTAGAAAAAGAAGTGTATAGATAAAAAATTATAAAATATTATTGAAAAATTTTATTTAAGAGATATATAGACACTTTTAGTCTTAAAATAGACAATACAGTTTCCCCATATTATTGTATAATCATGTTCTGACTAAAAGGAAAACTAAATATTTCAAAATAGAGATTTTATACACAGATGTTTTTATTGCAATTCTATGAATATTAGACAAAATAACATTTCTCAATATATTTTAATTATACAAATTTGAAGTCTGTATTGCTAGACCACTCATGGATTAAAGATAAATTTTAAAAGGAAAGTAGAAATTATATAGTAATAAAGTAATAGAATACTATATTTATACTCAAAAACTCATAGAAAGCAAAATTTTGTTCTGAAAAAATTGTGTAGCTCTAAATGTATATAAAATTAAATAAAAATAAGAAAACATTAATATGAAAAACAAAGCAATTAATGAAACAAAGGAAAATAGAAAGATGGATTAATAAAACCCAAATCTAAAATTAATAAAATCCAAAATAAAAAGCATAAAGTATAAATATGTCTAATACTATTTACATGACAGGATCATAAAATAACTATTCACAAGTGTCATTATGGAAAAGAATAATATAAAATAATATAAATATTGACAGGCGTGATAAATGTGTCAATATCACAGTTTAGAGTGATAATTTACATACAATTCTTGATAGAAAGTTTAGAAATCTAGAGGAAATTGATAATTTCTACCAAAATACAAGTAAGGCAACCTGATAAAGAATAGACCTAAAATATTAACAGTTTAATTACCATTGAACACATAACATAATTCAATATAAATTTAATAAGAGATATAAATCGTTATGAAATATTATATAAATCTTATTAGAAGATGTAAAACCAGATCCTAACTGAAGAACTATGTTTTTATCTAGAATAACAAAATGAGATGTAAATGTTATTTCTGAAATCATAATACACATATATTTAAATTTTTAATTGCAACTGATGATTTTCTTAAGTACAACTTTAAAGAATAGAAAATTTGGTAAATAACAGAAAGAGTATCTATGGCGAAGTTTTCTTTTAAGAAAACTTAAATATATTAAGAATATATTCTAGCAACAAAGGTAAATTACATAATCAGTCATTACTTGTAATGGAATTAAAAAGCTGAATCCATTACTGATCATAGTAAAGGAGAAATACAGTGGTCAGGCATGGTCTCTGTGAGAAGATAAGCTTGCTCATTCTCTTTAGAGTATCTGGGAAGCAACAGATTCAGGAATTGGTGGACTTTCTCGAGTGCAAATACATCAACACCATCTGTAGAATCGTGGTTACTCTGGTGAGAATGTCATTAGAAACACTCAGATGTGTGTCTTCTTGAATAAGTATGTCCCTGATTGGCAAGTTTCTGAAGTGAGGGCCTAATCCTGCATGGTTGCTTGCAAAACTAAATTCACGGGAGTGAATTGATCAATTGAGTAAGTTTAAATCCGGTTCTGCTGACTACTATTTTTATTGCTATAGACCAATGAGTCTTTTTCAATGATTGTGAACCCTTTTAGTATTCATTAGTTAACAACTTAAGAAATAACATCAACATTTGTCCTGATCTTCACTCTCATAGTTTATTTTAATTGAAAATGAAGTTTCATCTGTGGATATTTTATTTCACTTTACATATTGATCAGCATAAATTTATCATTTTAAATATTGAAAATATTTTTTGAATCATTTGTTGGGATCATAACTGCACTGAAACATTCATGACTGAGTAGCAGACATCAAGAAATAACAAAACACATAAGAATTATTAAATGCATTTATAATAGTATACAATTATAAAATGGATAAAAACACTTTGGAACCATTTCCAAGGTTTTCCAGCAATGAACAATAATACATGTTCTATGACTTGCTGAGTCTACATAGTGTAGCTTTGTGCATGTCAGCTGTAGTGTTAATTCAGGTAGCACATGAATAGTTAATGAGTGTAGACATTTTTCCCAGGTCATCTAAAATAAAATCTTAGTCTACTTTATTTTCTATGTTATTTGTGATAAGAATATTTAAGGATTTTTTTTCTCTAATTGCTTAGTTTGCACTACATACTTTGTAAGTAAATGTAAAAGAACACTTTTTTTATGAACATCTCAAGTTGTCTAATTTGAATGAGTTTGCTCCTGCTCAGGAGTTTTCTGCAGGAAAGCTTTTTACCTATTTAGATTCTTTGTAAGGAGGAAGTTTTAGAGTCATTCCCATGGAAAAGCCTAAGTACTAGTCTCACAGAACAATTAAACAATGCTAAGTTGAAGAGCATGATCCCTGCATAGGAAAAATATGCAAGAAATGTACAAAAGATAAATGAACCTTGGTGGAGTTGTAGGTGTACTTTCGTGAAGAATTTTCTCCTTTGATTACTATAAGGATATTTTTAATTTGTGTTACATATAAAAGTATCATTTTGGGTGAAATTAGGACAACATATCTTGATGTCAATTTTCAAATAGACTACACTAACAAGTTTGGGAGTACTGGATTATTGAGTTAGGATGGTGATTACCTAGAGTAACTAAAGCCTAAATAAAGGTGAGTGATGTTAATACTAAGGAGGGGAGAACACGACATGTTAATCCAGAGTATATAACCTTAAATTAGTAAAGAAAATGAACAAACAAAAGTATATATGGAGAGTTAAATATGTAGGATATTCTCATTCTAGTGGTTTTGGCAAGAGTTCTGTTTTGTGTGGTCACCTGCCTATTATGAGGATCTTAAGTTAAAAATCAAATGTGTGGATCCTCTGCTTCTCTAGGTTCTCCAGAAAACCTTCATTTAGATTCTTTAAAGTAAATAATGTACCAGTTCTATTAAGATCCCTTACATTTTCTAGGGGATCTTAAGTGATAATCCAGAAAGTTTTTTAGGAAAGGGCAAGTCAAAGTCATGAAAAATGGTGATAGTTATACCCATACCATTGGATGGAAAAGTTGGAATGTTTTAGGTGAAAGCACAAAATCTAATACTAGCTGTCCACTATCTTAAAAAAAATTATTTCCATTGGTGTTTAATATTGTGGCCAGGTTGCACCTAATATGAAGGATTATTTCAAATCCATCTGAGATTTATCTGGTGGACATTCTGATTTTCCCAGATCTTATCCTCATGAATTTTGCAATTTCAAACTTCTGAATATAATTTTTTTAAGAATTCATCATGTCAGATTTTATGTATCTGATGGAATCTTTAAATTTCCATTTGGATTTATCATTTTTCCTCTTATTTTATGTGGGATCCATTATAAGGACTTTTTACAGAGCACCCTGTTTAGCAGGATCATATATATGGTGCATGTATAGTATTTCTACAGGTTTTTTAAATAATATGGTACAGTACAGTAGCTTCCTTACTTTTACCTTGGAAAACACTTGCCAGTATTATATGAAGCATGGTGTTTTAGGTAGCACGAAAACCTTACCTGACTTACATTTGCTGTTTATACTCAAAATTAAGCAAGTTGTGCTTTTATAGCATTTGAATAAATTACTTTAAAATATTTTATATGTATACACAAATATTTATATATATATTTATGACATATATAACTATAAATATTTATTATGTAAGATAGATGACTGTTTGGGTTATTAAGTATGGAATGTCTAATTTCTTTAATTATTAAGTTTGACAGCTGATGTATCTGACATTTCACCTTGACATTTCTTGTTTTTTGTTATTTTGTGTGTGTGTGTGAAGGTAAATCCTCCTCTTTTCAAATACACATTTTGGCTTGTGATTGCCTTTCAAAAAAATTTTTAGAGCAACTTTTGTGAAACCATGGATAAGTCAAAAATTTGTGTTTTTTTAAGCTTTTATTCTTTATAATTTTTATAGATTTAGGGGGTACAAATACAGTTTTATTACATGGATATAATGCATAGTTGTGATGTCTGGGCTTTCAGTGTAACCATCATGGAACCAATGCAGTGCAAACAGCTGGATATATCAAGGAAGTGTTTGGGAAGGGATGTGGCAAAATGTACGCACAGTACCTTGATGGTTTCATTCTGGTGATTTTAATCTTGAAAATGAGCCATGTGGTTAACCTGACTCCAATGTGGAAAACGATGAGCTGAAAACGATAGTGGAAGCACATCCATCTCACCCTACTCATGAATTAGCAGCAAGGTGACATCATTATTCCAACAATATTAGACCTTTTGAAACAAATGGGCAAGGTAAAGAAACTGCATAGATGGGTATCACATGAATTAAATAAGCATCACAACATAAATCATCTCAAAACTTGACTGAGACTGTGCCATGACATAAAGGTGAACCATATCTACACCATGTTGTTATGTGTGATAAAAATGGATTTTTTTTTACAATTGCAAGCATCCAGCACAATGATTGGATAAAGATGAAGTGCTGAAACATAGTCCAAGAACAAATATTCATCAAAAAAAGCTAATGGTGTCTGTTTGGTTGTCCAGCACTGGTATTACCCAGCTTAATGAAACCTGGTCAATCAATTATACCCAAGGTCTACTGCAACCAATTAGACAAAATGACTAGGTGCTTGTGATTAAGCAGCCTAGATAGGTCAGTAGAGATAGGCCAATCCTCTTACAAGAACACATGTCACATAAAACAACACTGCTCAAACTACAGCAGCTGAATTTGGAAACTCTCTGTCATCTATTGTATTCACCAGACGTTGCACCAACTGACCATCACTTCTTCCAGGATTTGGACCACTTCTTGCAAGGAAAAATATTTAATTCTCAACAAGCCGTGGAAAACGTCTTTCATGATTTCCTCGCCACTCGCTCTCTAGGCTTCTTTGCTGTTGGCATAAGCAAGCTACCATTAAGATAGCAAAACTGTGTCAATTGTTTAGGCACACACTTTGATTAATTGTACTGCTTCTTCTTTGATATATAATAAACTAAACTGTTTATTTAAAATCAGACATTTCATATTTAATGACTTAAATATTTATTTTATATATATTCGCATTTTTCTTTTAGTAATATGTTCCCTAGAAAGGACCATAGTTCAGTCACTTGGACAACTTGGATTTTGGTAATAAATTGAATTTTTAAGAGATTGTACTCCTTATTGAATAACAAGCCTGCTTTTTAAAAAAATTATTATGATCTCTCATATAAACTTCATCAGCCAACAATGCTAAGGCCAAATTTGGTATTAGAGGTTTCTAGATAATCAAAATAAAAGTGCAACTTTGCACAAGTAGACAAACAAAATCAAAACTACATAAAATAAACAGCTTAGTGAGAAAAAAAAACTAATGACCTTAGTCAAGACTACACAATTAAAAAATTTCTAGGTCTAATTACCAGATACAAGACCTATGAATAATGATCTTTTAAAAGGTGCCTATTTGGTTACAAATTCTAGAATAACAAAAACAATTCAGCAATTAGAATCCAACAGACTAATCAAAACTCAGATTGTGGTTTAGACTAACTCATCTGGCCACCTATCTGAGGGACAAAACAAGATTGGACACAAGGGACCCATTGAGGCACATGTTGGTTCAAAGATTTCCCGAAATTCTGCCAAATGAGTATTATAAAAGACCTTCAGTGTAACTTCTGTAATTCTCACAGAATGATGTAAAATAAAGAGACACTTCACTTTATCACTTGTTGTAATAAGGGAGATCTATGCTGGTCAGGCACAGTCTCTTCAAGCAGAACAGATTGTTGATCTGATAGGCTGTGATGTCCAATCTGATAGCCACTAACCAATGCAACTATGATAATTTAAGTAACAATTAAAATTAGATACATTTAAAAATTTAGTTCCTTGACCACACCAGCCACATTTCAAATGAATAATAGTCGAATGCGGTCAGAAGCTATCGCACTGAACATTCAGTAGAAAGTTCTCTTGGACAACATTATTACTAGAATTTTTGGAAAACTATCAGAGATTTAATGGATTGATATAATCTGTAGAAGTAAGATTACTTGAAGAAAAGCGGTGTTGAAGGGTTGTCACTCAAAAATGTGCTTATTAGAGTGAGTCCATCCTGATTAGCTGATTTTTTTTTTTAATGGAAAGGATGGGGGAGGAGATGTGAGGTTGACGCTGATTGTTGGATTGAAAACGTGTGTCAGTTCAAGCAAATTGTTGGTTCTGCTGTTTGCTACGATAGGCCTAGAATAATCAGAATTCTAAATACATGAAAAAGTCTTTTAATCTCAAAGAATTGTCAAAAAATACATAAAATATTCAACATAATATAAAAATCACTTAAAACACAAATAAAGCTACTTTACAACATAAATAGTTTTTCAATGCATAATGTGGTTTATTAAATAAAAAACATGTAGTTGGAAAACAATAAAATTATACCTCTATTTCATGCTCTGTACAATTTGAAATCAATATGTGTTGAAACTATCAAAATAAAGCAAAATGCCTTAAAAGTATTTTTAGAATGTCAATTGTACAATCTCAAAATGGTGGTATTGCTTAACAAAAACTAAATACAAAACTGATAAAATATAAAGCATCCAGCTACTTATCTATACATGATTTATACCTTTTTTCAGGAAAATATTCTTTATAGTGCCAATAAATAAATTTTAATTTCATACAGCAGAAAACTGGCAAAATCTCTTTATTTTGTGATGATCAATTGTTCTTTATGCTGCCTTGTATTGCTTTACTTGTAATGAAGAGTATGCATTACCTTGTAATTTAATTTTAAAACATCAAATTTCATGGAGAATTGTGTATTGCCCTGTAGAAATTTTAAAATTCCAAGTGAAATACATAAAATGTAATTTTTATCATTGGTTCAGTAAAATTTTATCAATTAATGATTTCATTTCTTCTTATATGCCTAAAGCCAATTATAGCCTGGCCAATGTACCCATGTTATTGTGAGGTGAGGGATGAAGGAAAGGAACTCAGGAACCATAAAAGAACATACAAATAACCAAATAAAGATCAGTAAGGAAAACAGACCTGAGTTTTTAAAAAAACCCAAATAGAAGCTTATAGCATACTTCTAGGAGAAAGATATTTGGGTATCCTGAAAGAAGAATATGGCTTACTCACATAGAGAAGGTGGGAGGCAGCAATCCAGCCCAGGAGACTATGGCCAAAAACATAAAACAGCAAATATCATGTTTCATTCCAGGAATTACACTTAGCATGGCATAGCTATAGTGAAGAGTGTATTGTAGGGATACTTAAGCATGATATTTTAAAGGAAACTCTTTTGTATCCTGATAAATACAATGGTGAACACACAAAAAAGGAACTATCATTCATGAGAAGTATCTGTTCTACAAAGACTGGCTGAAAGTGTCATTGACAGGGTCAAATGTTATTAGAAAGAAACCTGATTAAATATCTCTCTTGTTTTTATCATAGCATCTTTCAGTAAGTACATTACTATAAACCCCTACTAAAAAATCAGTTACTAATTTGCACTTAATTTTGCAAAACTCTAAGGTAAAATATTCAAGGAAAATAGTCTTAATACAAAGTATCATAAGTATTGCTTTGTAAATAATGGCTCAAAGATTATATATAATCACATATGCTTTGAGGGTTTTTTGTTGTTAATGTGTATTAATTAAGTCACAATTTGTTTTCTAAAAATTAATCTTTTGATGAAAGTACCATTAGCAGAAGCTAATGATAAATTCATATATGAAGTGAACCATTGCATAGCTCATTAAAAATAAATAGTATTGAATTAAACAAACTGATGGGGAAAATTAATGAACATAAAGTATCTTAAATGTTAGGGTCTCATTTTGCAAATAATCAACTATTGAGGGTTTAAAAATTATGAAATATTTGAAAAACAAGAATCTTTTTACTTTATAAAGAGTGTATAAATATTTTTAAACAATTTATTGTGAACATTCTTGCTCTTATATATTCTGAAAGAGCAATACTTACTCCTTTGTGCTTTCTAGAAGCTTTTCTAATTTTCTGGGTTTTTTTTTAATATTAATCAGCAAGTCAAAATAATATCTACTGAGACTTTTCCATGAGATCAACTTTTGTCACTCCTGTCATATTGAAATACCTCATATGTGGAGATGAGACACTGGTTAAAGAGTTAAAAAGCCAAATGTCCTATTACTACACATAACGGAGAGATTAAATATTAGAAGGAAAATTAAAACGTTTCTTCCACTGTGTTTCACAATCAGCATGTCGTTTTGGCCTCAAAATAAACACATGTAGTATGTTTCATGGTCCCTACCAAAAGTTAAGAAAACTCGCTTGATGACTGTACAAGCAGTTTTAGTACATATATATGCCCTCACTCATTGCTCATCTTTTAAAGAATGAGAAATGGACCCAGTAAGAAATTTCCATTTTCTTCAATCCTTAAATGCAAAAACATAATTTTCTGAACAATCCTGATTTAATATAAATAAAAATGATTACCCTTCATTACTAATTCTAATGTATGATACAGTAAGTAACTCTATATTTAGTAGTTATCATTCTATCATTAAATAAATGTTTCATACTAAGGGGCAAGTCATGTTATTTAATGGTGCTAACTTTAAAACACAGAAATAAATAAGACATTTTAAAAGATTTTTTAACTTGATTATAGAGTTGTATATTTAAGCTATTAAATATATTCACACCTTTACGTATATTCTAATTTTTCTGTGCATCAGTATTGTATATTTTAATATTTGCCATTTTCATTCCCATTATGTGCCCCAAATTCTGCTTCACAAAGGGGTCAATAAGGTCTAAAACAGGGGACTCAAACTTGAGCATCAGGGCGGGTGCTATAAATGAGTAAGTAGGCCAAGTTTACCTATTCACTCATCTATTATTTGTTTGTTTATTCCATTTATCAAACATTTATTAAGTGCTCCCTATGTGTCAGTCCCTCTTGGGATATACCAGGAACAACAACAATGGAAGGTTTTGCCTTATGCTTCTTACATTCCACAGAGAAAAATGAATAAATAAATGTAATAAATAATTGGGATGTTAGAAGGTGAAATTCACCATTTGAGATGTGACAGTAGTTTCATCAGAGGTAGCAGTGAGAAGTGCTTAGATCAGTATTAAGGAAAAAATGCTACAAGAAATATAGAATGTTACCAACACAAAGAAATGATAAATGTTTGAGATGACAGATATAATAGCTACCCTGGTCTGGTCACTATACTTAAATGTATGGAAACATCACTCTGTACTCAATAAATATGTGCAATTATTATATGGCAATTAAAAAATAAATCAATGCCACGTTTCAACTGATTGATTGCCTCTTAAGTGGAAAGATAGTGTCTTGGAATTTCTATTTTTCAAAGGAAACTACAAAACAGATTTTTATGTGAAATCTTTCATTTTAAATGTTTTCAACCAAATATATATGACATTATGAAAATTATTTCAGTGTCATTTATTTAAGAGTTTCCACTTCCAACCTGAACATATGTTTCATGCCAACTTCACCACATCCCAAATATGTTTGTAGCTATCAAATTTATAATAAAAATTTAATCAGATTTTGCCAGGGTGAACTAGAGAAATTAGTATTTTATACTTGAAATTTTGGTAGACAAAGCTGCAATGTTATGGAATCTAAATTATTTAGCCAATATTTTAAAAATACTAATTGAATAAATATTCTAAATTGTGGCTATTTAAAAGTCCTGAATAAAATTCCACTAAAAACAATAATTTGACGTTCATACTTGTGAATTTCTTTAATTGCTAATGTATTCATTTTTTATGGTGTAAGGTTTTTCGTGGCATCTTTTTCTTAATTTATTTTAGGTAACACATTTTTCCTGTATATAAAACAATTACTTGAGTCATTCATTTTCACCCCCAAAAATCTCTATTTTGAGGGGATTGTCCACATAAGTAAGTTTTTTTCTTTAGGGCATGCTACATTTTAATAGAAATTCACATCATTTTAGAATGTTCTCACTAAAAGTAATTAAGTACAACTTTTATTTATAATTTACATACTGAAGCTTTACCACAAATTTGACCTGGATACACTGATATGTTTTTCTCATGTTTTCTATTTAAAAGCCTTTTCAGCATTTTTAAAACATTCCACAATTAACAAAAATAAACAAAAGGAACATCTAACTCTCTGGAGATAGACATAGGTTTCGTGTAGAGTGAGAAGGTTATGAAATACTTGCCAAGCCGCTTTGTAGACTACAGCACGTGACAGGCACCTGGCATTTGTGTTGGTTATGACAAGAATCAGGAGAATTTGAAGTTGTGTCCATGACGGTATGATAAACTTTTCCAGGAAGTAGAAAAAAAATGAAGTCGAGCAGCTTATAGATATTGAGAGTGTAAACATATCGGGAATCTAAGTATAGATGGTATAGAATCTCTGGAGAAAGAGGTACCCAAGAAAAGCATTTTGACATCTGAATATCATAAAAACCTCTTATAATTCATGAGCATTTATTTGCACTGTATTGCAAATTCCTCTTCTATAACTTTTCTTTTGGGTAAATGTAGACAGACAGGAGGGCAGACGGTTAGCACGGCTCTCACAGTGCTCGCTGCTGTCTTCTTTCCCACACATCACATGGCTTCTAATCCGATGCTTTTCTTGAATGCATTTCTTAGATGGGTGCTTGGATGACATATTCTGTGAATCTTTGACTCTTTACAAAGCTCTTTATTTCAACAAGGTGTAGGATTATGGGGTTACTGTTCTTTTCTTTTAATAGCTTTTCTCTTTTACCACCAATTTCCAGCTAATAAAATGGCCAATGTCAGTATGAATCATATTCTTTTGTAATATATATTTTCTTTTTGTATCAAAATAGAATTTTTTTTTCTTTTCCTAGGAATTCAGACATGGTACTAGGCTATGGTTATGCATGTGTGTTTTACAGTCAATAATTGCAAGAATTTAATGAGCAGCACATTAACCTTTCAAAATCAGATTTTTCTAGCTTTAAAAAAGTTGTTTTACATCTTTAATGTTGCCCCTCCGCATTCATAATCACCAAACACGGCCCACAGAACCAGCCCCTGCAGTTGTGCTATATAATAGTCCTATCTCCCTTTAGTGTATTTTCTCCTTTCGTGCCTTTTCCAATTTTCACATCAGATTCCCTGAATCTATCCTCATATCTCTTTTATTTTTCTTAATAAAGTATTTACCTTCAAATGTTTGCTTTTCTGCTTTGAGAGATGTCTTACATGGGGTGTTTATTAAGACATCAATTGTCATAGCAATGAACTTCCTTTTCTTCATCTCATGAATGCTTTTTAAAAATTGTGTTAATTTTTGAACATTGTTTTCATCTTGTTTTTAAAATTCCATAAGTACTCTATGCACATAGATATGTGTATATGTATAAACACACACAGACATATAAATGCAAACATGCATATACATATATGTTTCATATAAGTGTAATCTGTAGAGTTCTATCCGATACTCACATCTCTGACTTTTGGGCCCCCTTGGATGTGCTATTTGCTCTTCCTCTTGGCTACAGGTTTATTAATTGTCAGGCTACTAATTCTGTCTTAAAGCACAAGGAGTAAACTTCCCTGGTTCCATTTTCCTAAGCTTTCCTCAGTCTCAGAAGTAGGAAAGCCACAGACACATCTTCATCTACTCATCCTCTCCTTGGATTTCAGAAAAACAGCTTTTCTCTTGCAGCCAATGTATACGTCCCCCCTCAAGTGGTCATCAGGTCTCTTGGATCCGATCTCACAGACTGGGTGATCTGTCACTGGTGTTTTCTGCTCAGTAAGAGAAAGCGGTATTTAGCACCAGCTTTACCTGTTTGATTTCTTTGGGAAACTGGGAATGAATCTACTTGTTGAAGTCTGAACCTGATAGTTGCTTGTCTCAGATTAGATGAGTTGAAGTCAGAAGTAGAGGAGAGACAAAGATAATTTAGGTCAATAATTCTTTTATTTTCTTTTTAATGGTCTTTATCACAGGCCTGCACAAATAATCCCTTCCCTAACAGAATGCCTGTGTATGTTTTGCTGTGTTTTTAGGAATATTAGAAATAATGGAAGCTGGGTAAGTTGATGTTATAGATGAGAAAGGGATCTGCAAATTCGTCTGGAAACATCAAGTTGAATTATGTAATGTAATTTACTTTACAGAAGATTTTTCTTTAATGAGGAAAAACTTTTTATGATTTATACTTACAAGGCCCTTTAGCAAGCTTACCAGTTTTTGCCAAAAGACTGTGATTGTGACTAACACTATTAGTTGATAGAAGCCCCAAACTTTTCTCCTAGTTCTCAGGCCCAAATACACTGCCACCTGTAAAATGTGTGTCTCTGACGGCAGAAGGCAATCCTCGTCCCTCACCACTTCGGTCTGTGGTGACTTTTACTTGGTCAGGCTTACATGCCGACATCAATGCATCAGGGCAGAGAGCCCCTTCCTTTAGTAGTTACTGGTCTTATCCTGGAATTCTTGACCTTTGAGACTCTTACCTGTGCCATTAATACAAGTGCCATAAAAAGAGCAAACATTTAAACAGCAATTGACAAAATCTCCCTCATCGAAAGCATACACTCTCAAAAGCACACTAGTGCTCAAAATTCCACAGGAAATAAAAGGAATTTTTGGGTGGAAAAGAAGAAAGAAGGAGATAAAGCTAAACTACTGTTTCTATGAATGTATTATATATATAAATGTAGGACATTTAAACTGATGTGGTGCAGAATAAAATGTCATTATTAAGTTTGTGAAGAAGAATGGATAATAAAATAAAAATGAGAGCACAATCATTTTTATTATGAATGTGACAAATGCTAAAGAGTTCAAAAACTTAGGCACAGTGGACAAGAGTCAATTGCAATAACAAAACAATTAAAATAGAACTCATTTTAAAAAAACAAGAGACAACATTTATTTTTTTATGTTACAGATTTTGGTTAAAGAGACATATCATGATTTTTCCCCAGTTTAAAAAATCAATAAAGACAAGTGTATTGTTCACATGATAAACATAAAAAGAAAATTCTGTAAAGATAAAGAAATAAACAAACAAAGCCAAAGCATTCAGGTCATTCAGGAAAAATAGGTTTATTTATGAGTTATTCACTATCTCTGATACTAGGAAAAATACTGGAGTCTTGCACTTGGAAAAGATTTCAATCAACCTTAATGTTCATAATCAACCTGATAGTGGTACATACTTCATTTTTCATTTATTTTACATTTTCCTAGAAAATTGTATGATAAGATAGTAATCAGAAATGTTTAGTTGTATTACACTAATAGGGCCAAAAATCATATCAAGTCAAATTCAGTCCTATTACTGATCAGGTAAATGCAAATCAAGGCTAAAAATGCAAATTATTTTATGCAAATTAAGTGGGAAAATTTAACATCTTACCACAACAACTTTTGCAAAGAAAGTACATCCATAATGTCTATTAAACATTACTAACAGGAGTAAAAAAATACGTTGGAAAACACTTTGACATTTTTCATTACATTGAATATACTCCTAAATGATATAGAGATTTCTCTTCCAGGTGTGAATTAAAGAGAAACTCATACATGTCTACCAAGATAATTATATAAACATACAACTGATATCATTCCTTATGTTAGCAAAAACCTGAAAAAAACAGAAAACAGGAAAGAGAGTGAAAAAATATGGAATGATATCATGCTACACAAAATTATTGATGAATTAAGTACAACATTATCAATGGATAAATTTTAGCAATATAATATTAAGAAGAAAAATAAGTTCCAAATATTATATTTAATATATTTTATTGTACTATATTTTAAAAACTAAAAACTATAAAAACCTTATATATATTTGAATACATTCAAATATATATGAAGATATATATGAAAGAATATATATTAACCATATATATGTATATATATAGATATATGTGATTGTCTAGTTTCAATGTCTGTTGAGTGGTGGCTTCCCTTGTGCAAATGATATTATTAATTAATTGAGTAAAGATCATTCATGGACCAATAAGAAAAATTCTCTGAACCCAGAATTTTAAATAATCTCATTCCGTGACTGAAAGAGATTAACTTTTTTAACTGAAAAAATAATCTAGAGCTTAAGGTTAATTTGGACAATTCATTTTGTCAGTACATTTTTCATGCCTTGAGTGGAATTTTACTGTAATCATTCATTCACGCCTTAACTTCTATTGATTTTTTTCCTTTTTAAATGTTTTTTTTAATTTCAGCATAATATGGGGATACAAACGTTAAGATTATGAACATTGCCCTTGCCTCCCCTCCCACCTCGAGTCAGAGCTTCAAGCGTGTCCATCCCCCAGACACTGCACATTGCACTTATTATGTTATGTATATACCCATACCCTCCTCCCCCCTCCCACCTGCCCAACACCCAATAATTTTTTTTTTCAACATTTTGGTTACATTTTATATCTTTGCCTCTTCCTAGCAAAGATTAGAGGTATGCCCTTCCCCTCCACACTGTACATCACATCCCTCAGATGTGGGTCTACCCCTCCTACCCCCAAATCCCTTGTGAAAACCATCACCATTTGAGCGCCATAGTGTTAATCAGTCAATACCAATTTGATGCTGAGTACATGTGGAGCCCATTTTCCTGATTTTGTGTTGCCTCACTTTGGATAATGGGCTTAAGCTTAATCCAGGATAGTATAAGCAGTGCCAGCTCACTGTTGTGAGTGCTAGCTCACTTTCCCAGAATTGAGTAATATTCCATTGTAAACATATACCAAATTTTAATAATCCATTCATGAATTGACAGGCACTTGGGTTGTTTCCACGTCCTTGTAATAGTGAATTTTTGTTTCTTTCACTGTGTTAAAACTGCCAAAGCAGATTACACCATTCAAGTAAGCACCAAAATTTCTCCTGGTAGAATTAATTGTGTTAATATCTATAAGTTCAAAGTATTAGCTAAGTTACAATGAATAAAAATTTTGGCTACTGCTTTTAACCTAAAACACAAAATAACTTTGTAACTTGCATATATATTTTCTACCATTAAACTACCTAGATATTGCATTAATGCATAGAGACTTGCCCACATTTGAAGGATAAGTGAGCATCAAAACCATGAATAAAACTGGAACTCAGCTAACATTCCTGGACTTTCTAACTCTTGAATCACTCTTATGTATATGTTAAGAACAATTAACACTGTATAATGATAACTTTAGAAAACAACTACAGTGTACTATTTCTGTAATTTTAAAATAGATGTGATTTTTCAAAATAAGAATATAATAAAAAGGAAAAGCATATTATTAATGTGTAACATGACTTGTTCTTTAACCTGTGTGGTAAGACTTTCAATAATAAAACGGCAGCATATAAATGCTTATTACCTCTAAGTACAGTGACTCTAAATTCCAAGTGAGAAAAACATACAAAGTACATTTTTTTTTTTTTTTTTGGAAATTGCTTTCCTAATTCAACGTGGAAAACTTTGACTTACAAATCTGTAATAACAACAGAAACTAATCTTGAAATCTTTGCCCTTTATATGATAATATTAACATAAATTTAAAAGAAAAACACTATGTTGACATATAAAATATTTTTTGACATATAAAATATTTTTACTTTCAGACTACTAAATTTAGCTATTGAGAGTATTTATAAGGTTAAATTGAGTATAAATCGGGAGGAAGATTATACTTTTTATTAATAATTTATTAGTCACTAATCCTAAAAATCTGAATCTTTAATTGTAAGGAAGTCAGAAGAATGTCAAAATCTTTAAAAACAGCCAGGGATTTTAAGTACCCATCTCTTGTATAAGCAGTAAGTTCACTCCAAGTTACCTTTAAGTACTTATTTTGTTAACAAAAAAAGAAAAGAAGAAGAAGTAAGGGAAGATTCTATAAAGCATTAAGTAGAGATAAGAAAATTTTAACTTCTGGAAAAGAGAACTCTTTCTTTATACTTTCACTGTTTTGTCCAGATTTACGGTAAATATTATAAAAAGCTCATTTTATGATATTTAGAAATATCACTTTACAAGAATGACAGTTAGATCGTTCAAATAGTTTTTTGTTAAATATGATAATTCTTCTAGTGTATATGATTTCATAGCCTTTAATATCTTGAATAGGTTTACAAAATATTTATAGAACTTATACACCATAACACATTGTTGTAAATCCATTTCTGATATTTCATGCATTATTAATTTAGATATTTCAGTTTGCAATTTGAACTTGGCATATTTTTATAACTATTATATAAGTAAATGATATTGAGAAGTATGTGAACACTCAGTACTTTCACACACTGAAACACCATCCTATAAAGTTGTATCTTAGTTGTTTAGTGGGAAAGTTTCTGTCTTTTGTTATTTAGGTGATGAAGTAAATATCTTGGATACCTGAATTATGTATTTTTATTTTTTTCTTATTCCATGTAAATATTCACTCCTCATTAATCAAGATAACAATTCTTCTTAAAGAGAAAGCTACTCCATTTCTGGGGAGATTTTATTATTTTTTTAATTGATTGAAGTCTGTAAGTTTATTTTAGCCCTTTTGCATATTTATATTATTGTCATTTTATGTTGCTATGAAAAAATGTTATAAAACAAAATGTTTGGATAGAACCTTATACATTTTAAAATTGCCTAAGAATATATTTAACCAAGAGCAGAAAGAATTTTATAGGGAGAACTACAAAACATTAAGAAAGGAAATCATGGAAGATGTAAACAAATTATTGTACATACCATGCTCATGGATCAGCAGAATGAACATCGTTAAAATGTCTATACTACCTGCAGTGATTTACAGATTCAATGCAATTCCCATTAAATAGCAACGTTATTTTGGGCAGATCTAGAAAAAATAATTCTATGCTTCATAGGGAACCAGAAAAGACCCTTAAGCAAAAAGAACAGGGAGACATCAGTTTACTATCAAGCTATACTACAAGGCTATAGTAACCAAACATCATGGAACTGGCACAAGAACAAAGACTTGGACCAATGGATTAGATCAGAAAACCCAGATATAAAACCATCCTCATATTGTCATTTGATCTTTGACAAAGCAGACAAAAAACACACAGGGAAAAAGAATCCCTATTCAATACATGGTGCTGGGAAAATTGAACAGCCACAAGTAGAAGACAGAAACAGGATCTGCACCTCCCACCACATACAAAAATTAATTCACAATAGATAACAGACTTAAACCTAAGGCATGAAACTATAAGAATTCTAGAAAAAATCGTTGGAAAAACTCTTATAAAATATCTGCCTAGGCAAAGAATGCATGAAGAAGACCCCAGATTATCATAGCAACAACAAAAATAAATAAACAGAACCTGATCAAATTAAAAGCTTCTGCACATCCAGGTAAACAATCAATAGAGTGAATAGATAACCTACAGAATGGGAGAAAATATTTGTATACTATGCATCCGATAAAGGGCTAATAGAAGGAATCTACAAGAACTCAAGCAATTCAGTGAGAAAATAATCAAACAACCCCATTAAAAAGTAAGCAAAAGACATGAACAGAAGCTTTTTAAAAGAAGATAAACAAATGGCCAACAAACATATGAAAACCTGTTCAACATTAGGGAAATGCAAATCAAAACCACAGTGAGATATTACCTAACTCCTGTGAGAACGGCTTTATCAAAAAGTATCAAAGCAACAGATACTGCTGTGGCTGCAGAGAGAAAGGAACACTTATACACTGTTGGTGGGCCTGCAAACTAGTACAACCTCTATGGAAAATAGTATGGAGATATCTCAAGGAACTAAAAGTAGACCTACCATTTGATCCAGCAATCCCACTTTTGGGTCCATACCCAAAGGAAAAAAGGCATTCTATAATAAAGACATTTGCATTCTAATGTTTATTGCAGCACAATTCACCATCGCAAGGATGTGGTATCAACTGAAGCACCCATCAATACATTAGTGGATTAATAAAATGTGGCATATGTATACCATGGAGTAGTACTCAGCCATAAAAAATGGTGAACCTAATACCTTTGGTAACAACCTGGATGGAACTGGAGACCATTCTTCTAAGTGAAGTATCAGAAGAATGGAAAAACAAATACCATATGCATTTATGATTAAATTGGAACAGGTCAATCAATACTTATGTGCACATATGGAAGTGAAACTCACCAGAAAACAAGGTAAGGGGGATGGACTGGGTAAATTCACACTTGATGTGTATGATGCACCCTATTTGGGTGATGGGAACACTTATAAATTTGACTGAAATTGTATAAAAGCCATACATATAAAGAAACATTTGTATCCCATAATATTATGAAATTTTAAAAATTTCACTCTTAAAAATTTAGAACAATGAAATATAATAGCCAAGTTATACAATTCTTATGTGGCAGCCTAAAAATTTTCAGGTGCTTTTTTGACAGAGATGAGATGAATTTCCTTCTTGGTAAACATTGAAACATTAATATGTTAGCTCTCCTTGAAACTCTGCTTTTAATATCTTAAAATCCCCTGTGACATAAGTCTAGCCTAGGCTTATGTTCCAAGTTATGCAGGGGTAACTTAGCGAAAGAGATGTCTACAAACAATGTATATTCTCAAGAGTGTCACAAAGCTCTATCTGCCTTATGATTTTCAATTTCCTCTCTAGCACAGTTCATAAAATTTTTAATATAGAAGATATCTTTTAAAATTTAACTTTCATGGAAATATTATGTTAATTGGGAAAAGATAATTTAAAAATATCTGATTATCAGAAAATCAAATTTAAGATATTCACAAAATAATCCTTGCAATTTATTTTCAACTCCACTTATCAGTAAAGTGACATTGAGTTTGCACAGTAGAAACTGGGTTCATAATAAAGCAATTATTACAATCCACTTGAGGACTGACAGTTGTAAAGCCTTAACTTTTGTAAATTGATGTAATGTTCTGTCATATTTGTGTCATCAGAGGTATAAATAAAGAATGTTTCAATATTAATGAATAGTGTAGCAGAATTAATGTTAATGAATTATGAATAGTGTAGCAGAATTAATGTTAATGAATTTTGCAATGTATAATATCTAGGATAGCTAACTTTTGAGCAATGAATGAAGAGGTAGATTAAAAGAAGACTCATAATAAAAACTGTCATCTTTCTTAATAAAATACAAAACAGTTAATGTCATTGACTAAGATTTTATGTTCTAACCTTGAAAAATGGTTGCATCCTTCTAATAAAAAGTGGATAAACTTTCTGACAGTCATCTGAGTCTCTAACAAAAACATTTACATCTTTCGTATAATGTCTATTTTGAAATTACTGTCGAATTTTGGCATATTTATTGATTTTAAGGGAAATTCTCACTGCTAAGAAAATCTCTATTTATGTAGATCATAGAATTTTTCTGGAATGATCTCAGAGACTATCTAGGTACATAATTTTATATATGAGAGTATAGAAACCAGAAGAGGTTAAGTGATACGTTTCAAGTTGTAATAACAAGTTAATGATAGATAATATCAGGATTAGATTTTCTATCTCTAGATTTCCTCAAATGCTCTTTCTGTAGTGCAATAATATTTTCCCAAATTCTGCCTTAGGAAGTGCTAAGGGCTAATGGAAAATGGAAAACATAGCTAAGAAAAAGTGGTCTGAGATCAGGTTAAGAATCAGTCAGTGAGAGAACTGGTATTCTTCATTTGCAGGAGTGTACATCCAATTGTCAGTATCTTAATGACATAATGATGATTGAAATGAATGATATTACCATTATACTGCACATAAGAAAATAGCAAATCTATGATTTTTGTAACATTCAGGGCATTATTTCTTTTAGGAAAAAAAGTCATTGTTTTATTTTGAGATGTTTATACCATCTAGAAATTGAGCTTTATAGGCAACTTAAATCAATTTGAAATTTGGAAGAATGTAGAATATTTAATGTTCCAAAAGAGAAAGATTTTTCTGAAAGTATTAAAAATGACAAAAAGTAAAGGCATCATTTGAACCATTAAATAAAAGCCAAACTCCCTAACATCTAACATCCATACTACCTACTTGATTTTTCACTCCCTGTAATACTAGGGCCCCTACACACTCTGGATTTTATTCTTAAAGTCTTTCTACTCCTGCAGCAAATATTTTTGGTAGTTTTATATATGATTACACTGTTTATTGAGTGTTTTTCTTTTTGCTCCTTAAAATGCCAACCTTCTCACACTTATTCAATTGACAAATCCCCACTTATTTTTCAATGCTAAACACATATGCTCCTACGTTTATGGACTCCTCTTAATCACTTAAGTAATATAGATTTTCCTCTTCTTGAGTCCCTGCCCCCACAGGGTTTAGGACATGCTACTGGTATAGCATACTTATGACACTATGTTGCTACGGCTGCCTTGTATGTTCTCTGAACTCACACAATTAAATTATATTCCGTATAGAAAATTTGGATTTAGTTTTTATTTTTATTCTGTTTTATACCACTCAAATAAAGGCAACATTTTATTTCCAAGGTAAAAATCTTGAAATGTATGCCTTTTCAACACATAATGAAAGAAATATTGGAAATTCGTGTGCAAAAAAATTTAAAAAGAACTGTGATCCATCCATACCTGCCACCATGTACCCAAAATAACTCAAAGTTGATTATAGCCCTAAATTTAAAACTTGAAACTATAGATCCTCCAAAAGAAAATATAGAAAAAAATCATTTTGACCTTTTAACATTCTCCAAATATTTATTATATGTGATAGCACTAGCATGATCTATAAAAGAAAAAATTGGCAAATTTGATATAATCAACCAAAAATAAGAACTTCTGCTCTTTGAAAGACTGTTGAGAGAACAAAAAGACAAACAGCAATTAAAAGAAAATATTTGAACATTATGTACAAAGATTTTAATTATTTCAATATTAAATTTAACATTTATGAATTAATTCAATATTTTCTGATAAATAATGTATCCAGAATATGTAAATGACTCTTAAAACTCAGTTATAAGAAAACAAACAAAATAACATAAGTGATCAAAGTATTTGAACAAGCACTTCACCAAAGAAGATATACAGAATGAATATATGCTAATTAGGTATAAGGATATTAATAAACAAAGAGATATGCTTACACATGTATTAAAATGAATGAAATTTAAATGTATGCTATTATTGTGCATTGGTGATGATTTGGAAGAACTAGCAGTTTCATACATTCATGGTGGAAAACAGTTTGGCAATTCAGTGCATATGTAAATGTATACCTTCCATATGATCCATTCATTTCATTTTTATGTATTTTTCCAAAATAAATGAAGGCAAATGTCTATATGAGGAATTTTACATGAAGATTCTATTTCACTTTTGTATGTAATAGTTTCAAACAGGAAACAACTCAAATGTCTTTCAACAGGTGAATAGTGAAACACACTATAATACAATCAACAATAGTTCTTTCATATAATACTAATGAAAGAACTATTACAACATACAAGGTATGGATGAAGCTCAAACTAATTATGCTGTGTAAAAGAAGACAGATAAAACTATATAAACTGCATGCTTCCATTCATATGCAACTCCAGAAAATACAACATAATCTACAGTGACAGGAGATATCATTGATGGGGAGTGATGGCAGGGACTGAGGAAAGGCAAAAAGATATTTTGGGGATGAAGAATATGTTCATTTCTTGTTTGTGGTGACGGTTTCATGACTGTGTATGTGTGTGTGTGTTTGTACAAACTTATCAAGATACACTCTTTAACTATGTGTAGTTTGTGGTTTTTGCAGTTTATTGTGTGTTATTATAGCTGTTAACATCAAAGAAAAGAAAACAATAAGAAAAAAATAATTTTCAAGAAAAGCTTCAAGTTTAATTTATATTATGCTGAGGGTTTGGAAGTGAACAGTGTTTTTCCAAGATGTCAAACTGCTGCTAATTCTGGTTAATTTTAAATATGTCTTCTAAATAAAGTCTTAAATAAAGTGGTGTGTCATAAATTCAATATATTTCCATCTCTTAGAATTCAATATATGTAAGACTAGACAATAGATCAATACACTGCATCCTTAAGGATAAATCAGTTAATGGTGAATAAAAGAAATCCATTCGCCTGGTAAACATTCAATCAAAAGGATGACAGAAACTGTCACTAAAACAGATAATGTAACAACAAGGATTCAAATGTGTACTTTGGGGAGTTTTGTTTATTTTTCTGTTGGATTTCACTCTTGGTCCTGATACAAATAGCACTAAATATTTTTATGGGTGATTTACACGTACACCTGAAAATTATATGTAATTTTATACTTTCCTGCAAATATTTGCATGCTTGAATAAAGGAATGAAAGGCTGTGATTTACGTGATCATAATCCAGTTTTATCAAATCTTTCAGGAAACAAATGTTTAATTTGCAACAATAAATGAAGAGCCTCCACCTAAATATTGAGTTGTCTAGTAAAAATAATGTATAGTTCCTGAATAACTGCAGCTCGTTAGAGAGGCAGTTTCCATTGAAACTGATTTTTTCCTAATGGAAGTTTCAGCTTTTAACCAGGAAATGACTTAAATTGCTGGATAAGGCAGTGATGTCCACCTTCCTCATTCCTATTCAGGATTATAATCTCATGGAAGTCTCAGGCATTTCAATAAGACAATAAAAGGATATAAAAGAAAGTTTTAAAGATACGAAAACTTTGTTATAGATAAGATAAACATTTACTTAGATAATTCTGATACATCTACAAATTAACTAAGAAAACTAGTAAGTTAATTTGTCAAGGACATAAAAGAAAGTTAACACACACTCTGTGTATTATGTACTAGGAACAAACAATAGGAAAATTAAATTAAAATTTTAATTTAATTTATTAATATTATATAAAATGCTAAGGAATAAATTTAACAAAATATATGTCAAGGATACAAATACAGCTGAGAAAAATTAAAGAAAACATGAAAATAATTACATATCTCTCAGGAATTAGACCAGTCAATATTATTAAGATATCAATTTTCTGTAAATTGTTCTATAAATTTAACATAATAGCATTCATAATTAATTCAGTGTTGTTTGTTTTTTAAAAACAGACAAAGTTATTCTAAAATGCATATGGAACTCAAAGAATCTAATATATACTGAACTTTTGGAAAGAGAAAACAGTTAGAAGATTTGTTTTCTAATTTACTTACTATTAAATATAAAACTGTAGTAAATAAGGCCTTTTGGTATTAACTAAGGATAGAAAAAAAATACAGAATTGAGAAGTAGACCCATGCATATATGTTGAATTTTTTTTTAACAATGTTATGAATTTAACTTAATAGTGAAAAATAATATTTTCAACAAATAATGGTAAAACATCTCTATATTAAAATGGAAAAATATATGTTCCTGAACAATCACCACTCAGCACTTACCAAAAATCTACCAATGTGTCATAATTCTAAACATATACAATTACTGGAAGAAAACAGAGCAGAAATCCTTGTGACCCCGGAATAGCCAAAATTTGTTTTAGATAGTTCCCAAAATGTATACCTTTTAAAGAAAAAAAAAATTAACAAAATGTGCTCCATTAAATTCATAATTTTCTATTTTTAGAAGCTACTTCTTGGAACATAAAAAGGCATTCCAAAGACTGGGAGAAATCTCTCTCTCTCTCTCTCTCTCTCTCTCTCTATATATATATATATATATATATATATATATATATATCTACACACACACACACACACATACACACATGTATCATAAAGGACTTACAAACAGAATGTATAATGAACTCTTACAAATCAATAATATCACAAGTAAAAAATAGAAAAAATTTGAGCATACATTATACAAAAGAAGACATACAAATGCCCTGTACATATGTGAAAACTTCCTCTTTATCCCTAGTTGTCAAGGAACTGGAAACTGATATTGAGATATTAAGACACACACACTGAAATGGTTGAATTACAAAGATTGACAAAAACAGGTTTCATGAGGCTCTTGAGCTCCTGGAACACATGTGCATTGCTTGTCAGATTGCAAAATGATAAAATCATTTTGAAAAGAAAATCCTCATATATTTATTATATGACCTACTAATTTCACTGCCAGGCATTTACCCAAGAGAAATAAAACATTTTTGTCCACATAACAACTTATTTACAAGAGTTCATAACAACGTTATTAATAACACCTCAATTCTAAAAACAACTCAAATTTCCACCAATAAGTGAATGGCTAAACCATTTATGGTGCATCAACTCAGTGGAATACTACTCAGCCATGGATGACAGACAACCACGGGTAAGTGACACAAAATGGAGGAATCCAAAACTATACTAAGTGAAATTATCCCAATACAAAAGCGTACCTACAATATAATGCCATTTTTAGGTAGCTATAGAAAAAGCAAAACTCATCTATGGTCACAGAACGCATATAAGTTGCTTGAGACTGGATGCCGAGATTTGTGTAAGTGGATGTCGGCTGCAACACAGTATGTAGGAACTTTCTGCATTTCTGATGTCTAGTGTGTCTTGATTGAATTAGTAGTGATAGGGATGTGTGTATTCATTACAACTTACCCATATGTGAACTAAAAATATATACATTTTGATGTGTGTAAATTACACCTCAAAAAGTTTATTTCAAAATAATTTTATGCAGTAAAGTTTAATAGTTTAAAACAAACCTCTTGCTCTCCATACCACCACGAGTGGTTAAAGGTAGACTCTTGAATACTTATAAGGAGTGTATGGTAGACCTGATCTGAAATACTTCCTGTCCACTCCATTCCTCTTTCAACCTTTTTAGATTCCCTGGAGTTAGGTCAGGGAACAGAAATGGATAATTAGTTACCACTTAGGTAAACAGAAATGTCCTTGTCCTCACTCAGTTTAGGCATAATCCTGCCTGCTGATGGTAACTTCTGCTCATGTGAAAACCTTGTGCAAATGGTGTTTTTGTTTTGTTTTGTGTTGCGTTGTTTTAGTCTGGAGTGGGTCTCAGCTTCTCCTCAGTCTTGTCATCATAGAGACTCCTCATAAAGAGGCACAACTGTAACTCCTATCAACTCCAGGACATCTATGTAACAAAACCAGACCTGAATTTGGTGTCCTGTCATTTAATCATGTAACTCCCAAGGCAGCATCCTGGCTCCTCTCCATTCTCTAACTTTCAAATTGTTTCTTTCTGGGGCTGCAGCCACTGATGGGTCCCTATTCCTTGCATTCTGACATTTTTAGAGAACCCAAATGATTGGCATGGTGTCGTAATTCTTCTCGGGCACCCTGTACCATGGATCCAAGCCCTTCTGTCTCAGAATAAGCCAATAAATACTTAGAAGTTTCTAAGCCCCAATAAGAACCAGTCTTCACATATAACTTACCCCTAAACTCTAGGGAACTTATGTCATATTCTTTCAAGAATTTCTCTACCATGTTCTGCTCTGTTCTGCTGGCTACCCATGGTGTGCTTCCAGGTTGTACTGCTCAACAACTCTTTAGGAAAAGAGATGTCATTCTCTCCTTCTTACAGATATTCTCAGTTTATATTAACTAACAAATTATTTTATACACTTTCCCTGTTGTTTATGCACCCCATTCCCTTCTTCTCTCAAATTAGACAAGAGAGTAACTTGTCCTCATGAATACTGTAATATATGTAACTCAAGCAAATATCTTTTATTTTTCTTTGCTTTTATAAAGTAGAGATATTGGGTATTGCTGAAATATTTACAGCAATTGGATATTTCTGTTGTTTTCAAGCAAGGCCTGTGGAAATTTTAATGGTTCATAGAGATCTTTTCTTATCATCTCTTTTCATTTTCTGAGGGCTTTACTTGTGCTTTGTGACAACATAAATGGTCCCTCTCAAATTCTGCCTCATTGCATGTTGTTTTTGTTTATATATTTGTTTTAACTTTTAAAATTAATGTTGGACATAAACCTGTATGTGAAGTTCGATTAGATAGACATATTGCAAAAAAGCAAAAAATAACTTCTGATTTTCAAGGATAGTCTTTTTTAATATGAAATAATTTATATCATTGACTATTATTAATAATAATATCAATCAATAATATAGCATCAAGTGATCATTTTAAGTGTATTACTTGCAGTAATTCTTAAATATTTCATTTTGTAGAGTTTGTTGAGAATCTTAAAAACTCTATTGTAAATAATATTTTTTAATATTCAAAGTCAGTGGATTTATTCACCTCCTAAAATCCTTTGAATCACTGTTTCCAGTTAAAACCTATGGCCTAGAAATTATGTCTGAATCAAAATGAAAATGTGTAACATAATATACAACTTCAAACCACTAAAATTGGGAATAGTCCTATACTCTATCCTTCATTAGAGATTATCATTGTATAGAGATCATACCTCTTACCTCATAAGATTTTCACATCTTAGGTCATTTTTTATAACCTCTTTATTCTACTCAAAGAAATTCGATTGTGAAGCACATTTCAACTATGAGCATCATACAAAATTTAAATAACTCTTTAAAGACTGCTACTTGATGGATCACACTGATTTTATTATTTATGAAATATTACAATAAATAAATTTAGTTGGGTCGTTCTTTTGAACAAATGGAGAAATAAATATGTAGCAATTCATGCTTCTGTGGATATTTGGGGATGATATCAATACTTCTTTATGTATTACACATTTATAAGAATACGTCTTATTATTCATGAATAAATAAATGTACAGTATTGGAAATTAGAATGGTGAAATCTTTGTGTACTTTTAAGCCACAAAATTTATGAGGGTTTCTAGAAAGTTTCAAACTTTTAATATGTTAGGGTCATGTTGACATGTGATAATCCTACTATAGGAATGTTATATTTTTATTTCATACACATACATAGTTTGGCTAGAGAATGTATAGGACATTGTGATTTTAGTTCAAAAATGAGATACTCAATTTAAAAATGTTTATTTCAAATGTTACAAGGACATTATTATGGGTTATTTCAAAGTACAAATCAGTTGTGTATGTTTTTCCTGTAGTCACCTGAAATCCAGGGAAAACATTTTGTGCTTTATGTTAACTCATTAAGTTGCTCATGTCAAGAAAAGAGTCCCTGTAGAAATGCAGTACCCATTACTAGATGCTTCATCAAACCTCGTAGAGTACTTAAATCTCTAGTTGGGTCCAGGAAGGGAAAAAGGACATGTGCATTTATTAAAATTTTTTAAATGTTAGCTTCTGCACTTAAGCTTTTACTTAAGATTACAACAGAATAAAGCTGGTGACCATGTGTAATTAAAAATTGATTAAAAATCAACCAAAAATCATATATTAAAGATAAATGTTGTACCCATTCTCTATGAAACCCCAAATAAAATGAACATAAAAATGTAGAAAACTGCAGAATTAAAATTAAGGGAGCGAGGATAACTACAAGTCAGTGTAAAACAAAAAAATTTTGAAGAAGAAAAACAAATAGATTAGTTGTAATTGATTTAACAAAGAGGAAATGGCTAAGACCAATGTGTTTGCAGTGGAGGAAAAATATATAAAGCAAATTAAAATTATATCATAGTAATTGGTTAGAAAATATATAAAGATATTAAGAATGAGTCATCTGCATGACCACAAGAGAATTGAAAGTGCTGTGTCTCTAGCTTTCTGGGGTTGAGAAAAGATGTGACAGCCAGTTGCATGAACCTTGAAGTAGTATTATATTTATTTTTTATTTCAGCATATTATAGGGGTACACATGTTAAGGTTACATATATTGCCCATGCTCCCCCAAGTCAGAGATTCAATCATGTCCATCCCCCAGACTGTGAGCATCACACTCATTATGTATGTATATACCCATCCCCTCCCCCCCCACCTTCCCGACACTGATAAATGTTAATCCTATGTTGGAAAAATAAGCAGCACATGTACTCACCAGCAAATTGGTTTCACTGATCAACACCTAAGTACTATTATATTTTGAAATCATATTCATGTACTATGTAGGTGGAAATATTTAAAAATTCACATAAAAACATGAGGAAAGTTAGCTTCTTTCCCAGTTCAAAGTAGTATCTTTACCCCTTTGTAGAGTTTCCAGCACACAGAGAATATACACAATGAATATATAAATGAGTGTATTGAAGCTATCTCGAAATAATTTTGTTAACTTTCTGGTGAAGAAATAGAGACTTGGGAAATGTATCTATTCAAATATCAAACAGGAATGGATAGACGTGAGTAACAAACCCTGATTTGCTTCACTGTACACTGAGTGATTTGCCACCTACATCAGGCTAGGTGTTTTTTAGTTAAAAAATAAAGGAGACAAAAATATCCATAGAGAAATAAAAACATGTTTTTGTTTCCCAAAAAAAGCAGAACAAAATGTTTATGTCAGTGAAAATGTATTCAGAATTGATGAACACTAATTGAACTGTATGCGATAAAATTAAAAGCAATATCTAGCTTGTATATATATGTATCATAGTAGCACTGAATAATTAAACCATTCAAATAATCACATAAAGGATTTTAAATAACAATGTTGCCAAGAACAGCAGTCCTCAAACTGGGATGGACTTACACTGAAGACACTGGATGATTTTGGGTAAACACGCAAGACTTGTTCAAAAGGAATCGTTTTTCATATACTCAAAGTTCATAAACACTAAAAATGTATTCTGCCTGACCTGAGAGAATGTCTTTTGCTGAGGAATAGTATCAAATATTTTCTCTTGCCTTTTCTTATGTGAATTATCCATCCTCCACAGTCAAAAAAGAAAGTCATCCTTCTCATTCAACCTTCAGTTTATTATTGGCTATTGCTTCAGTCTTTAAAATGCTCTGCTTGTAGGAAGACTAAGATTTTGAGAAAATTGAAGCTTATAAAAGAAAAGAAGCTGGTTTTAAGAAAGATAATACAAAATGTTTAGTGCAAAATTAGGTATGAAAATAAATATTTATTTAGAATAAGAAAAAAATCATAAATAATTGCTAGAGCATTGGAGTTCAGGTCCATTTCTTGTGAAATTGCTTTAAGGCAATTTACCAGAACTGCTTACATAGAAATGATTCTTACTTGCAATCTGTCTTCAGTTCTTCTCCCTGAACAGCCTACAACTAACAGTAACTCCAAGCAATCATAGAGGTCTGTTCAAGGGAGTGTATCTGAAACTTCAAGGTTCATTAGCTTCAAGGTCATCTGTTTCTTCCTCCAGGCCACCAACCAAAGATAGAATTTAAAATGGGTAGTAGTGAAGCTTTCCTTAACTAAAGAAGTGGCCATAAACTCCTGGGAGGCTCATGGTTCTTTCCTTGCCTTAGATGGATTTGTATTGAGGGTGAAGTGTATACATAGAAATAAATATTATGGTCCGTGCTCTAAATCCAGATATATACTAGGGTAGATCAGAAAGAATGATGTCAATTTTAATTTAAAGACCATGCCATGCCTTTGGACTATTACTTGTGGCTGTAAGGAATAAAGATACAGAATGAGTCCTCACACTCTAAAAAATTATAAATTCGGACAACACATATAAGGCAACTATTTTCAGAGACTGGGCAAAAAGCTGCATGATAACATTTTGAAAATGAAATGTTAAACTGCCATTTATAATGGAATTAAAAAAATGAGGTCAGTATCTTAAGGAGTGAAAAGACAACTCACAGCATAGGAGATAATATTTGCAAATTGTATATCTGATAAAAAATTATTTTATAGAATAAGTCCTAAGACTCAACAACAACAACAACAAACAGCATGATTAAAAAATAGGCATAGGACCTTAGTGAGAATTTTTGCATCTATATTCATAAGGTTTATTGGTTTCTAGTTTTCCTTTTTTAATGTGTCCTTTCCTAGCTTTGGTATCAAGGGGATATTGGCTTTGTAGAATGAATTGGAGAGGATTACTTTCTTCTCAGTGTTCTGGAATAATTTCTGCAGTATAGGTAACAGTTCTTTGTAGGTTTGGTAAAATTCAGGTGTGAAACAGTCTGGTACAGGACTTTCTTTATGTAGGAAGACTTTTTATTGCTTCTTCAATTTTGGTTTGTTCAGTAGCCTAGGGAAATTGTGTGTTTCCAAGAATTTGTCCATTTCCTTCACATTTTCAAGTTTATGACCATAGAGATTTTTATAGTATTCAGAGATAATGTTTTATATTTCCATGACATCAGTTGTGATTTCTCTTTTATCATTTGTGATTAAGCTTATTAGAGCCCTTTCTTTTCCATTTCTGGGAAATCTAGCAAGATGCCTGTTAATTTTGTTTATGTTTTTAAAGAATCAACTTTTTGTTTCATTAATCTTCTGTATAATATTTTTGTTATTGATTTCATTTACTTCCACACTGATCTTGGTTATTTCTTTTCTGTTGCTGGGCTTGGGATTAGTTTGCACTTCCTTTTCTAGTTCCTTCATGCAATTCATTGCATTGTTGATTTGTGATCTTTCTGTCTCTTGGTTGTAGGCATTTAAGGCTATTAGTATTCATCTCAGGACTACTTTTGCTCTATTCCACAGATTTTGTTAACTTGTGTCCACATTGTCATTTTGTTTGAAGAATCTTTTGATTTTCATCTTTATCTCTTCCTTGGCCCAACTACCATGTTTCCCCAAAAATCAGACAGGGTCTTATATTTATTTTTTCTCAAGAAGACACCCTAGGGCTTCTTTTCAGGGGATGTATTATTTTTTTTTAAGTATGGTACAACGGTCTACATTTATTCAAATGTAGTTAAGTCATTCTCTTCTGGAACATCATCATAACTCTCTAAACCCCAAATTCCATCCTGAATTTCGTGTGACTCTATTTCCTTTAGAACCATTGGCCCTGATCTCTCATGTTGAGCAACAGAGCTCTCGTGGGGCAGACGAGAAGGGCTGCTCAATGTCTTTACTACTCCGTGACGAAATGCATGGGTTGTGCAGATACACTTTGTAGCCATGCCTATCACTAGGTTGTATTTTCGGGGTAGGGCTTATATTGCTCAAATGCTTAGAAATCCTGCTAGGGCTTCTTTTATGGGTAGTTATTATTTTCAGGGAAACATGGTATCATTCATCAATAGGTTGTTTAGTTTCTATGACCTTGTATAGAGATGAGTGTTTCTGTTGGAATTGATTTCTAGTTTTATTCCACTGTAGTTTGAGAAGATACATGGTAATGGTATAATTTCTATTTTGTTAAATTTGTTGAGACATGTTTTGTGTCTAGGATGGGATCAATCTTAGAGAATGTTCCATGAGCTGATAAGAAGAACATATATTCAGTAGTTTGGGAGTAGACTGTTCTGTAAATGTCTGTTAAGCCCATTTGTTATAGAGTTCTGTTTAATTCCATTGTTTCTTTGCTTATTTTCTGTTTGGAGGATCTGTCCAGTTATGTCAGTGGGGTGTTGAAGTCCCTGGCTATTATGGTACTGCTGTTTATCATTTTGTTTAGATCGAGTAGGATTTGCTTTATGAATTTGGGTACTCCCATGTTAGGTGCATAAATAGGATTGTTAAGTCTTCTTTTTGAATTGTTATCTTCACTGTTTCATTAATATAATGGCCATTTTTGTCTTTATTTACTTTGCATCATTCCTTGAGCAGCTGCTGTTCCCTCTACCGCCAGTCTGAAACTTGAGGGAAGCTTTCTCAGAATTCTTTCCCGGACCCTAATCTTTCTCCTAAGGACTCCATGAGTTCAATTGACAATAAACCATGAGTAGTTGTGGCATACTTGAAATGCCAAGGTGTTTTATACTCTCATACTAATTCATACTTGGCCTTTAACAATTAGTGAATTGTAGCTAAATTCTTCCTACTGGCTTTATGGCATCTGGATCTTATGAGGGTAAGCAAGTACTTGCAGCCCATTACTCCTTTGCAACTGTCATCTCTTAGACTTTGATTTTGATATGAAACTTAAGAAAAAATCAAAATACTGAGCACCAAGCAACATTACTAGAATATTACATTGTCCATTCTTATCTACTTATTTATATAAAAAGATTTCTTAGTGTTACAATAGGTAATATTAATCTATGAACTCATAAAGTAATAGTAAATATAAACTCACATTTATACTGAAAAATTAACTTCCAATAAATTGAATTTTTCAAGCCTACTACTGAAACTTGTAATAATAACTCATTCCAGAAAAAAAAAATAGCCCTTACAATCTTAGGTCCACAGAAAATTTTAACAAATAATAAATACAAATATATATTGTCTGATCCAAGAAGCACAATGTGATAATCTACAAAATCCAATTTAAAATATATAAATATGTTACATGGGGATATAAGACTGAGGCCTGTAGAGAGACATGGAAATAGAAAGTTGATAAAAAAGCATTTTCAAGTTTCCTAATAATGGATAAATTTTGTTTATTTTTAATTGATTATTATAGGTGCACAAATTGAATGGTATAGATAAGCTCCATTGAGTATATTGGAAAGCATGTCATAAGAGCTTTATTTTAAAATATCAAACATTGACAATATATTGGAAATCACACCAGTTACAAATATTTATTTCTTTATTTTAATTTCAAAATATTAAAGGTGTACAAACATCATTGGTTACATGGATCACTTCTGTAATGCTTCAGTCATGGCTACAGGTGTGCCCATCACCCAAATACTGTTCATTATACCCATTATGTAGGTTTTTAACCCTTCCATCATCCCTCCTCCCCCCAGCTTGATTTCCACTGGGTTTTACTTCCCTCTGTGTTCATGTGTGCTCATCAGTTGGTTCCAATTTAATAATGTATACACCTGGTGTTTCTTTTTCCATTCTTGAGATACTTCACTTCAGAGCATGGTCTCCATTTCTATCCAAATTGTTGCAAAAGGCATTAATTCATGCTTTTTTATGACTGAGTAATAACTCCATGATATGCATACCACATTTGTTAATGCATTGATGAATTGATGGGCACTTGGGTTGATTTCACACCTTTGCAATTGTGAATTATACTGCAATAAACATTCAAGTGCAGGTATCTTTTTCACAGAAAGACTTCTTTTCCTTTGTATACATGGCTAGTAGAGGGATTTGCTGGATTGAATGGTAGGTCTACTTTTAGTTCCTTGAGGAATCTCCATACTGTTTTCCATAGAGGCTCTACCTATTTGCAGTCCCACCAACAGTGTATAAACATTCCTTCCTCACTGCATCCATGCCAGCATCTATAATTTTTGGACTTTCTAATAAAGCCACTTTAACAAGGATAAGATGATATCTCACTGTGGTTTTAATTTGTGTCACCTTTGATGATTAGTGACACCAAGCATTTTTTTCATGTGTTTATTAGCCATTTGTCCATGTTCTTTTGAAAAGCTTCTGTTCATGTCTTCTGCCCACTTCATAATAGGGTTGTTTGTTTTCCTCTTGCTGACTTGCTTGAGTTATTTGTAAATTCTAGTTATTAGCCATTTATCAGATGTATAGCCTGCAGATATTTTCTCCCATTCTGTAGGTTGTCTATTTTCTCTGTTGATTATTTCCATGCATGTGCAGGAGATTTTTAATGTAATCAAGTCCAATTTATTTATTTTTGAAGTTGTTGTGGTTGCTATTGGGGTCTTGTTCATAAGTACTTTGCCTAGGCCAAAATCTAATAGAGTTTTTCCTACAATTTCATCCAGAATTCCTATGGTTTCATGCCTTACACTTAAGTCTTTTATGCATCTTGAATTAATTTTGGTGATTGGTGAAAGATATGGATTCTGTTTCATTCTTCTGCACGTGTACATGCAGCTATCCAGTTTTCTTCCCAACACCATTTATTGAAAGGCTTCTTTGCCCCAGTATACATTGCTGTCTGCTTTGCCAAAGATTAGGGGCTATAGGCAGGTGGTTTGATAATTGGCTTCTCTATTTTGTTCCATTGGTCTGTTTCTATTTTTGTACCAATGCCATGCTATTTTGGTTGCTATAACCTTGTAGTATAGTTTGAAGTCTCATAATGTGATGACTCCAAATTTATTCTTTTTGTTTATAATTGTTTTGGCAGATGAAGTATAAAATTAGTTTCTAGATCAGTGATATGTGTCATTGGTATTTTGATGGAGATTTCATTGAATTAGTGAATCACTTTAGATATTATGTACATTTTTAGAATATTGATTCTGCCAATACTTGAGCATATGTTTTTTCAGTTGTTTGGATCCTCTGTAATTTTTTCCCTTAATGTTTCATAGTTATCTTTATAAAGATCTCTCACTTCCTTGGTTAAGTATATTCCCAGATATTTTATTTCCTTTGTAGCTATGGTGAATGGTATTAAGTCTTTGATTTGCCTCTAAGCTTGACTGTTATTTTTATATATAGATGCTACTGATTTACATACATTGATTTTGTATGCTGAAACTTTGCAAACTATATTTATCCATTCCAGGAGTCTCTTTTTGGAGTCTTTGGGGTCTTCTAGATACAAGATCATGTTGTCAGCCAAGGACAATGATTTGACCTCCTCTTCCCAATTTGGATACTCTCTCTTTTTTTTTTTTTAATCTTGCCTGTTTGCTCTGGCTAGGACTTCTAGTACTAGTTGAATAGGAATGGTGACAGTGAGCAGTTTTGTCTTGTTTCAGTTCTTAGGGGTTATATTTTCAACTTTTCCCCATCAACATTGTGTTAGATATGGGTTTAGCATATCTGGCTTTTATAATTTTGATATATGTTCCTCCTATGCCTCGTTTGTTGAGGGTTATTATGAAAATTTGATGACTTCTGTCAAATGCTTTTTCTGCATCTATTGAGGTGCTCATATGGTCTTTATCTTTGCTTCTCTTTCTGAGTTGAATCACATTTATTGATTTATGTATTTTGAACCATTTTTGCATCACTAGTATGAAGTCTACTTGATCTTGGTGGATTATTTTGTTGATGTGCTGTTGAATTCAGTTTGGAATTCTGAATATAAATGTCAAATAAGATGAATGGAATTGAAAAGAAAGTTGAAAAGCAATGAAAAAAAGCCAAAAAATATTTCAAGAAATTAATGGAAAATCTACTAAAGAGCTAGACAACATAATAAAGATATAATAGAACTTAAATAAATAAGAGAGTCATATAGGGAACTTCAAAACACAGCAGGAAACATCACCTACAGACTAAACAAGGAAAAGAAAGAATCTTAGAACATGAAGACAAGATTCTCGAGCTAACCCCGTCATTTAACAAGGCAGATTGGAGAACAAAAAAAAAGCAGAGCAATCACTTGGAGCTGCATTCTCAATCAACAATAAACACTGGTTAAGAGCATACCTGGAACTGGGTCACACAGCAGGAGGCAAGCGGAGGTGAGCAAATGAAGGAAGCATCACCTGCACCCACAGCTGCTTCCCGTTTCTCGTATTACTGCCCAAGCCCTGCCCCCATCAGATCAGCAGCAGCATCAGATCCTAATAGGAGGGCGAACCGTACTGAAAACTGTGCATGTGAGAGATATAGGTTGCATGCTCCCCATGAGAATCCAATGTCTGATGATCTGAGTTGGAGCCAAGGCAGTGACATCCTGCCCCCATCCACAGAAAACTGTCTTCCACAAAACCAGTCCCCAGTGTCATAAAGTTGGGGACTGCTGACTTAGAAAGATATGGAACTATGCAAAATAAACTAACAAACAAATTATAGGGAGACAAAGAAAGAACTAAAAACATGGAAAATCTATTCAAGGGAATCATTGAGGAAAACGTCCCTGGTATTGCCAGAGATCCAGACATCTAGATACAAGATGGTCATCAAATTCTGGATTTAATGCAAAGATGAATAGCAAACAGGATATCTCCAGGGCACGTAGTAATCAACCTGGCCAAAGTCAAAATGAAGGAGAGAATTCTACAGGCAGCTAGACATAAGTAACAATCTACAAAGACCAACTAATCAGGCTAACAGCGTATTTCTCAGTGCAAATCATAACAAGCCAGAAAGGAATGGGGCCCCCGTCTTTAATGTTCTTAAACAGAAAAACTACCAGTATAGAATCTTGTATCCTGAAAACACTAAATTTCACGGTTTTATTGTTTGTTTGTTTGTTTTTGAGACAGAGTTTCACTTTGTTGCCCAGGGTAGAGTGCCGATGCATCAGCCTAGCTCACAGCAACTTCACATTCCTGGGCTCAAACAATCTTCCTGCCTCAGCCTCCTGAGTAGTTGGGACTACAGGCATGTGCCACCATGCCCAGATAATTATATATATATATATATATATATATATATATATGTGTGTGTGTGTGTGTGTGTGTGTGTGTGTTTTAGTTGCCCAACTAATTTCTTTCTATTTCTTTAGTAAAGACAGGGTCTTGCTCTTGCTCACACTGGTCTCAAACTCCTGAGCTGAAATGATCCTCCCACCTTGGCCTCCCAGAGTGCTAGGATTACAGGCATGAGCCACTGCTCCCAGCCTAAGTTTCACGTTTGATGGAGAAATTAAATCATTTCCAGATAAGCAAACACTGAAGGAATTTTGTTATTAGCATACCTGCACAGCAGGAAATACTCAGAACTGAATTATACATGAATCAGCACAATAAATACCCATCAGTGTAAAATCACACACAAATGCTAAAACTAACAACTTCTATAAAACAATAGCACAAGGGGGAAGGGAAGCAACAAGGTATTACCCAATGTAATGAACAGAACAATATCCCAAATATCAGTTATATCTCTTAATGCTAATGGCTTAAATGTGCTATGTAAAAGCCATAGGCTGGCTGAATGAATGAAGAAAATACAACCTAATTATCTGCTGTCTCTAGGAGACACATCTAAATCACAAGGAACTAACAGACTCAACATGAAAGGATGGAAAAAAAATATTCCTCGCAAATGAAAACATAAACAGAGCAGGTGTAGCCATTCTCCTAGCAGATGAAATTGACCTTAAATCAACAAAGGTAAAGAAAGACAAAGATGGTTATTGTATAAAGGTAAAGGGAGTTATTCATCAAGAAAACATAACAATTCTAAATATATATGCACCTCACACGGCAGCTCCCAGATAGACAAAGCAAGTTTTACTAGAGCTAAGCAAAGAAATAAATAGCAGCATAATAATTGCCAGGGACTTCAACACCATACTTTCAGAGCTAGACAAATCATCAAAGCATAAAATAAATAAACACTGTACATAAAACAGATTCTAAATCAAATGGACCTAATAGACATTTATAAAACATTTTACCTCAAAACTACCAAATAAACATTCTTTTTAGCATATCATGGGATATTCTCTAAGATTGATCATATCTTAGGCCACAAAACAGGCCTCAACAAATTAAAAAAAAGTAGAAATCAATCATACCATGTATCTTCTCAAACCACAGTGGAATGAAACTGGAAATCAATCACAAGAGAAACACCCAAACATACACAAAGTAATGGAAATTAAACAACCTGCTGGTGAACAATTATTGGGTCAAGAATGAAATTAAAATGGAGATCAAAACATTCTTTGAACTGAACTATAAAGGGGCACATGCTATCAAAATCTATGGACTCAACAAAAGCATTCCTGAGGGGATAATTCATAGCCTTAAATGCCT
Source organism: Mirza zaza (assembly GCA_008750895.1). NCBI lineage: Eukaryota > Metazoa > Chordata > Mammalia > Primates > Cheirogaleidae > Mirza > Mirza zaza. Next base: position 39,278 of record VSMD01127849.1, read on the forward strand.
ACATCAAAAAGAGAACGATCATAAATTAACAGCCCAATGTTGCATCTCAAGCAACTAGAAAAGGAAGAGTAAATCAAACTCAAAACCAACAGAAGAAAAGAAATAACAAAGGTCAGAGCAGAACAAAATGAAATGGAAAACAAAAAACTAATACTGAAGACCAATGGCACAAAAAGTTGGTTCTTTGAAAAGGTAAAGAAAATCAGCAGGCCACTTGCTTTATTAACCAAGAATAGAAGAGAAAGGACCCAAATAAGTTCAATTAGAAATGAAAAAGGAGCTAGCACAACTAATGCCACAGAAATACAAAACACCACCCACAAATGGTATGAAAATCTCCATGCACATAAACTAGAAATCATAGATGAAATCAAAAAATTCCTGGAATCACACACCCTCCCAAGATTCAATCAAACAGAACTAGAACTCCTGAAGAGACTGATAATGAGCCATGAGAGCAAAATAGTAATAAAAAAATCTTCCAACAATAAAATCTTGGACCAGATTGATTCACAGCTGAATTCTACCAAACCTACAAGGAAAAATTGGTACCCACACTACAAAAATTATTCCGTAATATTGAGGAGGGAATTCTCCCCAATTTATTCTATTAATCCAGTATCACCTTGTTACCAAAGCCAGGAAAGAACAAAACAAAAAAGAAAACTCACACCAATATCCCGTGTGAACATAGATGCAAAATCCTTGTTATAACACTAGCAAGTATTTAAATTTATTTTAACAATTGCATGTGCAAAATTTTAACAATTGCATGTGCAAAATTTTAAAATGATAAAGGCATACAGGGCACAACATTATTTTACAAATATATGACTGAAAATTTCAAAATCTCTAATGTAAAACACCATGTCATCCCCATTATCATCTCTGCCATTGTAGATGAAGGAACTGAAGGTATACATTTAATAGGTTTCAAAGATAGGTGTGCTTTTCATCCCAGAAATAAGCCCCAAAAATAATAAAGAGAGCAAAGGATGTAGGGATTTAAGTAATGTATGAATTTATCAATCTAACCTACTCATTGAACATTTGCACATTATTAACTTTTACTCCACTCGACTCCTGCTATTGTTTAAAATAAATCTGATTAGGTGCATTGTGTTTCCTGTCATTCTCTGGGAAATTCCCTGCAAGGAATGGTCCAAGTACTATAGATCATGGAATTCATGCTCTTCACATTTGTAAACTCAATTGATATTGTATGAACTTTGGCTACATATTGAATCAACTCCTCCATATAATAAGTTGGTCCCTAGCAAGCCCAAGATCTACACTGAATAGAAATTAAAGAGAAATTTTCAACAATTTTATAAATTGTTATTAAGGCCAAGGAAAACATACTGAAATACCATGTCTTTGGAATTATTGAGAGTGGGGGGGAATCATAAAATTTAAGATAGTCTGAAAGAAACCTAGTAAATAAATAATTACCCACTTTGGTATGGCGCTCACGGTCTGCACAGTAGTCTGTGCTGTGCATTGATGACCAGTCTGTTTTGCTCGTGTGTGATGAGGAAAGCTTGAAAGCACTGAAAGTTTGTTTTACTTCACAGGCAGCTTTACTTGTAATGTAAATCAGAATAGGTAACATATACATATATGTTTTCATTACATTATTTTTAAATGTTCACAATTTTATTTTGATAACTGAAAAATTAGAAAAGTCATATCACGGCTGTCTGCTACAGTCGCTGTGCGTGTTCATCTGTGGCTGTTGACTATAGTCTACGCTCATATCAAAGTGGTTAAAAATCTTAACTAACGTGGTTCATTCACGTATCCACAGTACTTCATTACATTACCACAGGGCACTGTTTATCAAGAAGTTTTCTGTATTTGGACTCAGGATATCATATGCCTTTTTCTATAATTATTGCTTCACAATTAAGTATTAATGTATCTTTTAATATCTGATTAAATGATTTTACCCATGACTCTGTAGCATTAATCTTTCCTATTTGGGTAGAGTCTCCCTTTATGTATATTGTTGATGGCCTGTCTTTCACTCTCCCCTGCTACAGCAATGAAAAATACCGCTTCATTCAAACCCTGGCAGCCAAATAATCTACAATTTTTCAATCTGATGCTCCAGCTGGGACTTTTTGATTGAGCATGTGACAGAAGAAGTGGAGACGCTTGTTGATCTGGCCATCACAGCAGAGAGGATGATAGTGACACCCAGCGTAGAAGTGGAAGGGTCCAGATGAGACCATCCCTGCTAACGTAGATCCTTGACTTCAGTACCTGCTAACAAGGGCTCTGGAGCCCTACATAGGTCTTTCTTTCGCAAGCCTGAATTCCAGCATTCCAGTTAGGTATGTGCACTGCTTATAACCTGGGCATACTTACATGAGACAAAACATACAATGCTCTATAGCTAAATACAAGTTCAGATGGCATAAGCATTTTACTTACACAGCCTTGCTTGTGATTTATTAATGCTTGTTAAAGAGGTGTTTCATAGTGCAACATTTACAAATAATCAAAATTACCCTTAAAATGCTTGTGAATATAACCACTGGAAGTTAGCATAACTTCTCTCAGTAAACCTAATTCTGATATTGTCCCCAACTGTTGTTTTTATTCACCTTCAGATAAAGTTAGGTTTACAGCATATACTACATGAAAAAGCCACATGTTTAAACATGATAGTCATACTCAATACAAAGACACGTTTATATCGTGAGGAGCACATGAAACTGATTTCTTGATGGATTATCAGGATCTCATTCCTCCACTCATTTTCACCTAGTTCTTAAATGGGAAGCAAGCTTTCTCCATTTAAACTGTTTTGCTTTCTCACTCCCCGCCAAGAGAATGGAATTGCATTCATGCAAGCAAATGTGCCTATAATGTATCTCTTATATAGAATACTGTCTTCTTGTGACTAGGAAATGAATGTTGCATGCAATATAACAAGAAGTAAGAAAACCATGAAATTCTATCCAAGTGCACTGTAGAGATTAGAATGATAAAATATTTCCTAAAATATGCTACTTTACATATACTTTTTGATTATTCACATCTGGAACTGATAGTTGATTAATCACATAGTATTTTACTCTTCTTTTCAATTGTCGTTATCCTCATCCAATACTGTATGTTCAAGTTCATCAGCATATAGTTTCATTTTTTCCCTCAGTTGATTTTATCTCTTCTCCAACATAGTCTTATTCTGTCTTATGCAGTTCTTTAGAGTTTTTGTACATGGGTTAGTGATTTTCTAATGATCAAGATTTGTCTTCTTACAGTTTCCACCCTTAGTCTAGATTCTGTGCTGTAGATAGTATGAGAAAATTTCATTTCCTCTTCTCTTTGAGGTACTACCACATATTTAAACATAAACTGAAGGACACAGCTTTCTCATTTAAAAGTTACATCCCTTAAATTTCTTCAGAGAATATCATTTCATATTGCTGATTATTTTGGATATTATTCATTTTGTCAAAATTCTCATTGTAGTTTTTCTATTCCAAGAAATGGGCATGTTGTCTAATAATGGATGAAAAACCTACTATTGATCATATTCTGAAGATCATGATTACCAGTACAGTTCTTAGTATATCAACTCTATATCCTAATTCTATGCTTATTCCTTGTTTGTATTTTAATGCAATTGTGACTTCTCATTCATTTCTGTTAAGCTTTATCTTAATAGATTCATGTTTTAATTTTTGCTTGTTGATGGACCTTGGTCGAGGTTTGGGCCTACATCTTTTCACTAGTACTTAACACTGGGAAATAGCCTCTGCCTCAATTCCTTCATTTGTGCTGAGGATTATATAGAAGTCTGTTGACCTTTAATGAATGAAACAACATATTATCAGTACTACCTGGCACATGTTGATTGTTTCATATATATAAATGCTCTTAAAGAAAAATTTTTTTTTTTTTAAATCTGTTTAATTTTACTATTAGAGAAAATTCTGCCATGAGGGGTTCTAGTTATCCACATCAGCATTGTAGCAGCTACAATTTGGGTTTCTGCACTCTGTTAGTTTCCAATGGCTGCTGTAATGAATTACTATAAACTAAGTGGCCTAAAACAATAGAAATTTATTCTCCATTGTATTCTCTCTCCTTTATAGGCCTAAAGTTCTAAATCCAAGTGTATGCATGTCTGCACTACCTCTAGAGCAGCAGTCTCAATGTTTGTCACCAGGGACCGTTTTTATGGAAGGCAGTTTTTCTATGGGCCTGGGACAGGGGTTTGGGGGATGGTTTCAAGCACACACAGTACATTTATTGTGCACTTTATTTCATTATTATTACATTGTAATATATAATGAAATAATTACACAGCTCACCATAGGCTGGGGACCCCTTCTGTAGAGGTTCTTCTAGCTTCTGATGGTTGTAGGCATTCCTTAAGCTGTAGCCGCATTGCTCCTATCTCTTCCTCTCCTCTTCTGTACAATCTCCTCTGCCTCACTCTTGTAAGGACATTCATTTGTCACTGGACTTAGAGCCCACATGAAAAATACCAGGTGAGCTCCTCCTCTCACAATTCTTAACTTAATCACATATTTTGCCATGCAAGATGTTATTTACAGGCCGAGCGGGGTGGCTCACGCCTGTAATCCTAGCACTCTGGGAGGCCAAGGCGGGCGAATCGCTCAAGTCAGGAGTTCGAAATCAGCCTGAGCAAGAGTGAGACCCCATCTCTACTATAAATAGAAAGAAATTAATTGGCCAACTTATATATATAGAAAAAAAATTGGCAGGGCATGGTGGCTCATGCCTTTAGTCCCAGCTATTCGGGAGGCTGAGGCAGAAAGATTGCTTGAGCCCAGGAGTTTGAGGTTGCTGTGAGCTAGGCTGATGTCACTGCACTCACTTTAGCCTGGGCAACAAAGCAAGACTCTTGTCATAAAAAAAAAAAAAAAAAAAAAGGATGTTATTTACAGAGTCTCAGAATTAGGATGTATAGATATTATTTGGTAGCTATTATACTCTCTACCACACACACCAATGATATCAAAACACTGACACACAAAAAAATCTTTATCCAGAGAGTGCCTAGGAAAAGTGTGGCAATTTACAATTCACAATTTGGAAATTTTGCCAATGTTCACATGATTGGTGGTATAATGAGAATATTACTACTTGATATCTGTGACATGGTACCTTGGAACTTACTCAAGATATTACTTTACTTAGCTATATGAAGTGGGGAAGAGACCACAACTCTCTGAGCCTTCAATTTCTGTTCTAAAATTAGGGACTTTTGATTATCCTCAAAATTATTTTCAGCAATAATTTCAAATTTGCATAATTTTACTCAGATATAAAACCAGCAAGGTCTTTTTCTTTAAGTTAAATAAATCTACTACATATTTTTATATATGTGTATTTATTATGATATGAGTAAAATAAGCACAATAGGGCATTTGTGAGGTTAAGTGGAATAGTTGGTAATAGTTATACCATATTCAGGAAGTAATTAGTTATTTCTAATTCTGCTGATCATAGAAGGCTTTATGAAGAAATTCTGACAGGAATCAGGTAGAAATGAGAAAGGCAGAAAAGAGGTGACAATAATGACAAAGCCCTCTAATCCAGGAACCACTCAATAGTCCTGACACATGAGATGAACATTTATTAAGATTCTTTAAGAACTGGATATTATGCCATCCATTAAAAAGATTAATTGGGATTTGATAAAACTTTTGAAGATAAATCTAAAGTCTATGTATTATGAATGAAAATTACTGCGTAGTAAATCAAAGGATAATTTTCAATAATTGAATGAAACTAAAAGTGTTACTTTATCTTAGTATATAGTATTATGGCATAGTCAAGGGGATTAAGATAGAAAATTTTCATATGAATCAATTAAAGGATAAAATACAGAACTCTTATACTCATATTTCCATTTGTCTTTCTTATGTATGCTATAAAATCCAATCCATATATATACTGATGCCCTATTAGGACATCTAAAGTATGTTCTGGAAAACATTTTCTATCCTTAAGGAACCTATAGTCAGGTGTGTCATATCACAAAATATCAAAGTCTGTGCCTAAATTATCAACACAATTTTGTTTATGCCAGCAGCAAAGAGGCCTAGAGAGCGAGTGGTGATGAAATTCCCAAAGGCATTTTCCACAGCTTGTTGAGAATTGAATATTTTTCCACTTTTGGAAGAAGTGGTCCAAAGCTTGGAAGAAGTGGTAGTCAGTTGTTTCAAGGTCTGGTGAATAGGGTGGATGATAGATAGTTTCCAAGTCCAGCTTCTGTAGATTGGGCAGCACTGTTTGTGTAACATGTGGTCAGCATTGTACTGAAAGAGGGTTAGCCTGTCACTATTGACCAATCTCAGCTGCTTATCTGCAAGAATCCTAATCATTTCCTCCAATTGGTTGCAGGAGACATCTGCTGTAATCTATTGACCAGGTTTCATGAAGCTGTAATGAACAATACCAGCACTGGACGACCAAACAGAAACCATTAGCTTTTTCTGATGAATATTCGGTTTTGGACTGTGTTTCAGCACTTCATCTTTACCCATTCATTGTGCCAAATGCTTGCAATTTTCAAAAAGAATCCATTTTTCATCACATGTCACAGCATGGTGTAGAAATGGTTCACCTTTATGTTTTGACAGTAAAGAAAAGCAAGATTTGAGATGATTTCTTTTCTGACACTTGTTTAATTCAAATGGAACCCATCTATTCAGCTTACTTACCTTGCTGATTTATTTCAAATGGTCCAATATTGTTGGAGTAGTTATATCAGACCTTGCTGCTAATTCATACTGAGGTTGAGATGGATTCGCTTCCACAACAGCTTTCAGCTCATCATTATCCACCTTGGTCTCAGGTTGCCCATGTCACTCATTTTCAAGATGAAAATAACCAGAATGGAACTTCCCAAACCACTGATGTACTGTGTTCTCATTGGCACAGTCTTCCCAAACACTTCATTGATATTTAGAGCTGTCTGAGCTACATTGGTTTCATGACAACTCATATTCAAAAATAACATGAATATTTTACTTATCCATGGATTCCCAAATATTGCCCTAGAAAAATTTGGAAGATAATCATAAACCAAAATGCATACTTGAAAGACCAAGGATGTACCTTAATAATAAAAATAAAATAAGAAGTGTCAAAGTGAAATGTCAGAGATGTCAACTGTCAAACTTAGTACTTAAGGGAATCAGACATCTCATACTTAATAACCTAATAGTAAACATAGGATTGACATTAAAACACACTTATAATTCATAAATAAATGAGATGGTAGGAGATATATATTTAGGACTTCTGAAAGTAACATTTCAGTATATACTCTTGTTTCTCATGACATTCTTTATCTATGTGGTTTCATATAAGTAGATATATAAATAAGTCATTTATAATTTATTTCTCCTTAATTTAGGATATCCAATAGTGACACCAGTTAGAAATGATTAAAAATCAAATTGCTTCTGAATAATCATTTCTCTCCATTTATAGGATTATTTTACTTTTTCACTTTACATTAGCTACACAGACTCGCTGGGCAATGTTCACTATTAACAATAATGAAAGCAGTGCTTTTCCTGTTAAGGGATTATTTTTACCCATCACAAATAACCCTAGAATAGAATGTGTAAGTTGGCATCCTCATTTTTTATCTGAAGTTTGGAAAGCAATGCCCCTGTCACAGAGCTACTTAGTGGGAAAGTAGGTATATATGAATAGAATAAAGGCTCTTAGTTTTATTTACTTATGCTTCTGTTTATCCAAATTTGACCTCCACATCTCTTCCCCCTGCCCAAATGAGCTATGATCCTGATTAGTTGCATGGAATTCTTTATCTACAAATATAACATGAGCAGAGGAATAATCAGTGTGTATATGGGTAGCTGTGAATTTTGTTCTCACAAAATGTGGAGGAAACAAACAAAAATCAAACATCATTGTCTCCAAAATCTACTGGTAAATTCACATGTGAAACTTCCTCTAATAGAAAAAGTCAATGAATTCTTTATTTTTCAAAAAGGTTGAGGATCAGGGACATAAATCCCTTCCTGGTCATTATTCCTTGATAATAGTTTCTGTGGATGTAATAAGAAAAAATAATACTGCATCTCCTTAAAAAATGAGAATAATGAACTTTTACATTGTCTTACATGAGAAAAAAAATATCTTTCAAGAGAGAAAAACAGCACAAAGACAGCTGGAAGCAGAAGACATGCCAGTGACCTGCTTATCAGCATTTTCAATGGTAGCAGATAATTCAAAAATTTTATTATAGGAAGAAAAAAATAACAAAAACTCATAGAATCATGAAATAAGTACAAGTAAAATAAATCCACTCAAGTGTTTATTATTTATTTGATTAGAAATCCTGAAAAAGGTACAGTTTTCCCTAATATTAACCCTTTGCACTTGCTTGCTTTTTTCTCGATTCCTTTATTCTACTCAGGATTTAATTTTTTAAATACCCCAGATTTTACAAAGTGCAGCAGTAGAATAAAACACTGGAGTTTCTTTTCATACAAACTTATTTATTTGGATTTTTTTATATTTCAAATTATTGATATATTCAAAGAGTAATTTTAATCTCTATAATCTTTCATGGTGTGATATTTTTGAAACATTCACCCAGATGAAGACCTGGTTTACATTAACATGTTTCACAAATATAAATCGTCTCTCTCCTTCCTCCTTTGATTTTTCTGTTATAACAAACAACACAATCTTTGCGTTTTTTGTTAGGGTGAGGTGTGATTATATGGAGCTTTCCATCTAAATGTTGCTCTAAATTAGTGGATAATAATCTACCCTTGGAAGTTAGTGTACCATCTCTGCATTTACATTTTACTTATCCTTTTATGCTAATGAAAACAAGAAAAGATACTGGAAAAATAGACAAAAATCCCCCCTCCCCCCATGGTGAAACTATGTATCGAGTATGGCTCGACTACCGACGCTCACTGTGTCGAGTCACACTCGACATCCAAGTGCAAACGGTTAATGACTTTAAACATTTTAAAATATATTTTCCAAACAGTAAGGTCATAAAACTCAGTCATTTAAAATGCAAGTAGATGAAAAAATACCCTTTTCTTGGAAGAACCAACCAAAAGGATGCACTTGAACAATTTATAAACAGCAACTAAAGGGCCAAACATCATGTTCATCAGGAAGTCCCTTTGGATGCTAAATTGAGGTTTGTGGAGGAAATTATCTTGTCAACTTCTGAGTTAATTATATATGCATATGAAAATATACTAAATATGTGCATTAAGATAATGAAATTATACCCAACGCATGTGTGGGTTTCCTTGGTTTATTATTCTTTCTCAAAACTTTTAGAAATAGGATATTTGTTGGTTAGCAAAATTTCCCTCCCTTTATAAAGTATTAGCAGACTAGCAATTCTGAAGATAAAAAATTAAGCTCATGGTTACAACTTCAGGATAGATTTTTATATAAACAAATCCTTTTGTAGCCTCCAAAGTTAATTACAAATTGTTGGATAATACCAGTGCTGGACCACCAGACAGACATTAGCTTTTTTGATGAATATTCAGTCTCCTCAAAACCCACCCCTAACAAACACAGGAATAAAAGTCTCAAGAAAAAAAATGCATGTTTGTTTCACCAGTACAAGAAGACTACTGACACAGGATATATTTCAATAATCATTTGGTAAAAATATAAATGAATGCTTTATTACTGACTATCCATCTTGAATATACAAAAGACAATGTGGATTACCTCATAAACAAAAAATAATAATAAAGAAGGCTAGGAATACATCAAAATTTGGATTTGTACCCACACAAGCACCAAATATATTATTTCCCTTATGAGTGACCTATTGCTATATAAGATTGAGACATTTTGACATTGTTATATGTCTTATAATGATTGAACTGATTTGTGACTCCATACAAACATGAAAACTAGAATGTGCATTGCCCAAACACAGACTGTTCTCTCAAATTGGGTGGTTCTCAGCACTTATACCATAGCTATGCCATGATTAGCCCTGCCTACGGCCCAGCTTCCTATTTATGCCACACACCTATGCGCTGTGATACTTTCATTTCTCCTTCAGAACAGCTGAATGAGTTGTTATCAATCATCAGTCAGAGTGAAATTTGTCCTTTTCCCATTAATGTAGAATCTCTCCTATTCCCTCAAATATTTTCCCTCTTTCTTTCCTATAGCTAACAAAATCATGCCATCGTGAGCTCACTTTTAGTAAGGATATAAAAAATTCATTTTTTAAAATTATCTTCTATTTTTTTTCCCATAAAATCCCTAAGGCAAGGAAAAGTGAGGCAAAGCAAGGTGACTAAGTGCCAAAAGCGTGATATCCTAGGTCTGAAAACTACAGCACAGTACACATATTTACATTGTGAAATGTGTTCTCACTCTTAAAAAATAAAAAAAAATAGACATTTCATTTGGAAAGAGAAAAGAGCCTGAATCACCAAAGCAATCTTAAGCAAAACGAACAAATCTGAAGGCATCACATTACCAGATTTCATACTATACTGCAAGGCTACAGTAACTAAAACAGCATGAGATATTGGTACAAAAGAAGAGACAAGAACCCACGGAAAAGATCAGATAACCCAGAGATAAAACCATCCACATACATCCAACTGATCTTTGATGGAGCAGATAACGATATATTAATACAATGGGGAAAACTGGATAGCCACACGTAGTAGAATGAAACAGGATACATTTCTCTCACCTCTTACAAAAATTAATTCAAGAAGGATAAAAGAGTTAAATGTAAAGCACAAACCCATAAGAATTCTAGAAGAAAATGCAGGAAAAGCTCCTCTAGATATCAACCTAGGCAAAGAATTCATGAAGACGACTCCTGTGGCAATTACAGCAACAACAAAGATAAATAAATGGGACTTGATTAAATTAAAAAGCTTCTGCACGGCAGAGGAAATAATCAACAGAGCAAATGGACAATCTACAGAATAGTAAAAAAAATATTCACAAGCTATACATCTGGTAAAGGGCTAATAACCAGAATCTACAGAGAATTCAAGCAAATCAGCACTAAAAAAAAAACCCATTAAACAGTGGGTAAAAGACATGAAGAATGAACAGAAGCTTTTCAAAAGATGATAGACAAATGGCCAATAAACATGAAAAAATGTTGCATGTCACTAATCATCAGGAAAATGCAAATTAAAGCCACAATGAGATATAACCTTATCCCAGTTGGAATGATTTTTATTTAAAAGTCTAAAATAATTGATGCTGGCATGGATGCGAAGAGATAGGAAGACTTGTACACTGTTGGTAGGACTGCACTAAAAGTAGATCTACCATTCCAGCCAGCAATCCCACTACTGGGTATTTACCAAAGGAAAATAAGTCATTTTATCAAAAAAAAAATGTTTATTGTAGTACAGTTCACAGTTGCAAAGATTTGGAATCAACACAAGTGCCCATCAATACATAGTGGATTAACTGAATGTGCTATATGTATATCATGGAGTACTATTCAGCCATAAGAAAGAATGAATTAATGCCTTTTGCAACAATTTCATGGAACTGGAGACCATTATCCTAAGTATCTAAAGAATAGAAAAACAACTATCACATGTACTTGTTATTAAATTAGAACTAACTAATTAGCACATTTTTGCATAGAGAGAAGGAAAATTCAGTGGAAATCAAGCAGGCGGGGAGGGGGTTGGGATGGGCAAAAGCCTACCTACTGGGTACAATGAACACTATCTGAGTGATGGGCAAATTTATTACCCTGACTCAAGCATTACCAAAGCGATCCATGTAACCAAAAACATTTGTACCCCCATAATATTTTGAAATTAAAATAAACAAACAAACAAACAAAAAAACCATTTCCCTCTGTCAGAGGCTGCTATCACATCTGTCTGTGCTATTAGGGAATTTGCTTGTCCTGCTTTGCTTCAGGAAACATGACAGTGCTCTCATCAAACTTGAATATGGAGACACCCTACACACTCTTTATGTTGTGTGGACAGCAATTACTAGTACTGCCCCAATTCCACAGCATCTGAGCTCTTCATTCTAGTGGGCTTATGTATTTAACCCAAATTTCCTGTATTCTTTCTTTTGAGTTCTCATGAACACACTCAGGTTTAGTCTTCTTACTCACTTTCAAGTCTAGTCACTGAAAATAGGATTTTGTGAAGCACTTATTAATAGTAACTCAGAAAGTGAGTATTCTTATCAAATAGAAGACATTTACCTTTTATGTGTATCGAGGAATTCTGTATCGCAGACATAGTGGCCTGAATATCTTCTCAAGAGGGGAAAAAACTCATTACTTCCTTCCTATAGCTGTGAAATACTAAGTGCAAACTAATTTCTAAGTAGATTTTCTTGCTGTATTTCGAATAAATTGACTCTGCTATACTTCTTTTATCTTTACACTCTTGAAAGATGTCTGTAAAGTAATAAATATGCTTTTATATGTTAGATTCAAACAAGATTATATATTAAGATAAATACTACATTTTCCCTATATTATATAGTGAATAATTTTCACTAGATTTTTGTTAGTCATTATTTTTCTCTCTTGATTCTGTCCTATTTTGGTATGGTAAGTCATGAATTTATTATATTTGTTTTAACAAAAGTGAACTGCATTGCACTGATCCCCAGAGAGCATCCCCCTCTGAACTGTTAGTGACAGGTACAGGTTGACAGCACTAATCACAGGGAAAGAGGAGGAGCCAGAAATGAAGAGGCCAGTGAGCATTTAAAACCAAACCTGCAACAACAGAAACTTGAGGTAGGGACTTTTCTTGGCCAGGGGCATACACAGAAACTAGAAACTCATGTCCAAATACAACCTTTTCCCCATTAACATACACTAACATAGTAAAAATCACACCCATGAGCATCAAGACAGTTTACAAATGACATGGCAACTACTGGAAGTTACCCTATAAGGATAAAATTAGAAAGGGTCCTTAGCTCTAAAAACTCTCCCCACTTTTCCCAGAAAAATAATGACTATTACACCTACCATTTAACACATCATAACATGTAGACATAAAAGTAAGAGTGCAGTCAAACCCTTACTACACGTACTGCAAGTGGGCCTCTCCACCCGCAGAGACAGACTCATTTTGCCTCAAAAATGTACTTTCACTTTCTATGCTAAAAGCCTACAACAAAAGCTGCTTGTGTGAAAGTGTCTGTCATCACTCTGTCACACACCAGCCCTACTTGCAATTTTTCCAAGCAAGGAGCCAAAAAACTAGGACAACATTCCTCCAAAATCAATGCTAACATGAACTCAGATCAGGAAGGGAAAGAATCATTTAAACATAATAGATTATTTAACTCTATTAGCACAGAAATTATTACCTGTTTTGACATCCTGAAGCTGACATTATTAATTTAAATTAAACCTGTTTTTCCCAAACTATGTAAATTAGACTTAGTGTTCAGATATGGTAATACAAACCATTAATACAGATATTTTTTATATTCATTTTAAATCCAGAATTAATCATAAAAGATAAAGAAAATTAGCTAACATATTGAAACAATTTTTAAACACATAACAAAATTCAGTAAAACAACCATTTATAACATAAATGTTAAATGCATGTTTGGAAAGAAAGTTATATACAGTTTGCTGATTTTTATGTAGTCTCATAAGAGTGTTGTGGGCCAGGAACATTTCCAACATCGAGACAAAGAGCCCTCACAGCCTGCCCTGGGCATATTGTGTTGTTTGGGAATATCCTTACTTATTCTGGACTTGATAAATTCTTCTTTGTTCCACTTAAATCATGTGCATCATATGGTACCTGGCCAATCCCGCTTCTAGATCCACTCCCAGAGGGAAGGGAATTGAGTCCTTCACTGCAGCACAAGATGGGTGTGTGCAAACCATCTCCTTGTGTGGGCTGAAGAGTGAGAGCAGCTGGCTGCGAGACTTACGTCACTTACTATCAAAGATGACCTTGTTTTGTTTCTTCTCTATGTGCAAAAAGCATTGTTCCATACAGTGCCGTAGTAAACCATGTCTCTCTTGGTGATCCTGATATCTGCCAACCATGCAGTGGGTTGATATCCTGAACAGTTGCTCCTGGTGGTGGTGGGCATTGTTATGTTCTTTACTGTCCTCCACATGGTGGGACTCCTACCCTGGATATAGTAAAAGGTGTCAATTACTCGACAATGCATATTTTCAATTTTATATAAATCATTAGCAGAAATAATGAATGTGTTGTAAGTAAAATAAATCAAATGAAGTTTAGCACTTTTTAGTAACTTATTGGTGATGTTTATGGCTTCTTTGGAGAAATATCTATTCAGGTTTGCCCATTTTTTAATCAGATTATTTATATTTATACTATTGAGTTATATGAGTTGTTTATAAATTTTGGATATAACTCCTTATCAGGTATGTGGTTACATCAAGTATATGCAAATATTTTTCCTCAATGTGTAGTCTGCCATTTCATTTTGTTGATTGTTTCCTTTGCTGTGCAGAAGCTTTTGAGTTTGATGTTGTCTCATTTATTTATTTTTGTTTCTGTGGCCTAAACTTTTAGTATGATATCTAAAAATCATTGTCAACACCAATATCCAGCAGTTTTTCTTTTATGTTTTCTTCTAAGAGTTTTATAGTTTCTGGTCTCACATTATATCTTTTATCCATTTTGACTTGACTTTTGTGAATGGTGTAAGATAAGAGTTCAATTTCATTCTTTTGCATGTGAAAATCCAGTTTCCCAGCACCATTTATTCAAGAGACTATCCTTTTCCCATTGTGTCTTCTTGGTGATGTTGTCAAAAATTAGTTGGCCATCCATGTTTGGATTTATTTTTGGGTTCTCTATTCTATTCCACAGGTCTATGTGTCAGTTTTTATGCCAGTAGCATACTGCTTAGATTACTATAGCTTTGAAGTTTAGTTTTAAATCAGACTATATAATGCCTCCAACTTTGTTTTTCTTTCTCAAAATTATTTATTTGAGAACTTTTGTGTTTCTATCTGAATTTTAAGATTTTTTTAAATTTCTGTGAAGAAAGTCACTGGGATTTTAATAGAGATTGTGTTGAATCTGTACATTGCTTTAGATAGTATGGAATTTTAACAATATCACTTCTTCTGATACATGAGCACTGGATATCTTTCCATTTATCTGTGTCTCCCTCAATTTCTTTTATCAATGTTTTATAGTTTTCAATTTAAGATATTTCACCTCATCTGTTAACTTTATTCCTAATTTTTTTTTTATGATACTGTAAATGGGATGGTTTTCTTGATTTATTTTTCAATTAGGTTGTTATTTGTGCATAAAAATTACCATGAGATACCAACTCACACCCCTTGGTGAGTAATATCAAAAAGTCAAGAGATAATAAATGTTGGTGAGGATATGGAGAAAAGAAAACTCTTGAACATTCTAGTGGGGAATGTGGATTAGTTCGACCATTATAGAAAACAGAGTGGAAGATTCCAGATAAATTAAAAATAGAACTACTATATGACCCAGCAATCCCTCCTCTGGGGATATATCCTAAGGAAAAGAAATCACCACTTCAGAAAGATGTCTGCACCCCCATCTTCATCGCAGCATTATTTACGGTAGCCAAGACATGGAAACAACCCAAGAGGCCATCAATGGACAAATGGATAAAGAAAGTGTTGGGGAAGAAATAGGTAGATGTAGGTAAGAGAATGCAAAGTAGTGGATATATAGGATGAATAAGTCTGGAGCCCTAATGTACAACATAAGGATTATAGCCAATAAAATTTATACTGAATTTGGAATTTATGTGAAATGAGATTTTACCTATTCTTGTCACAAAATAGGTAAATATGTGAGATTATGGATATGGCATTTGCTTCACTACAATAACAATTTTACTATGCATTGATTATGTACCCTATAACCTCACAGTGCATACAGTAAATATACACAATAACATCTATTTTTAAAAATAAATTAAATATATTAACATTAATTTATGAAGTTTGAAAGTGAAATCTTATCTGATTTCATTTAAAGGGTATGACTTAAAAACTAATAAGCAAAAGTTCTTATATCTGTGATAGTAACACATATTTATGGTAGCACTGAAAATGAAGCATAACCTATGATACCGTTCCTGGTATCTGATGGCTACATTGGTGAACATTATACATAAGCTGGTTCAATGAGATTTTTCTCTTTTAAAAATTTACAATCAGCATTTGGAGCTATAGTTGACTGAGTCTGTAGTGGTGAAGAATGAAAATAGCATCTAAACAAGCTCTTAAAAAAGAATACTTTTTATCTGATGGATAGAGACCAAAGTAAAAATAGAGAGCAGCTATACAGTTTCTAGTGAATGTAAACCAAATGTATACATTTCAATTACAGCCAGAACTAAGTTAAGTTAGATAGTAGATTTTCAATTTTGCAAGAGAAGTTATAAAGGATTTTAAGAATATCTTTGTGAGTTTTAAGTAAGCCTCAGCCTCAGCTCAAAATAGAAAGAGTAGTTAAATGAATTCTTTATATCCTTCTAATTTTCATATTTCATAAATGCCACATTACCCAAATTGTTTTTGAAAACAAAATATTTAAATTTTACGGACTCATAGTACTTAAGTATTGCAGCTTGAAGAGCACATTTAACACATATACACTAAAATGTTTTCTTTTCATGATAAAGAGTTATTTGAAGACAAATTTCATAAATATCTACTGTTAGACATGAGGGTATAGATTTATTTTGTTTTGTTTTCCTCCATGAAGGGTCACCTAAACTATCCCAGGAACACAGGATCTAAGTTATGCTATTTTTATACCTTTAGGGATGTCCATGATACTGTCATTGCATCACTCTTCCTAATGATTAACTGTTCCCATGCTTGTAAAAGTATACATTAAATCCAATCTAGTTTCTTCATACTACAATTTAAAACTATTTGTTCTCTTGTTAAATTTTTACTGTAGATGAGGAGCAGCTGCTTACATTTGTGTTTGTAATGAATGTTTATAAACTCTAGAACCAATATGTCTCTCGGCATCTTTCTCTTATTCATGTACTAGATAAACAAAGACAAAAATAAATAAACAGTTCGCTTAGTCTCTAGGTGTGACACAATTTTTGATTAGAGGTTTATTTGTTGTAACTATTTCATAAGGTATTTCTGTTATTCAAATGATGGTATTTGGAAATAGTTAGAGTCATCATAGGTTGATAAGTATTTATGAAGCATATAGAAGACACTTAATCCTATGATATGGATTCTCTAAGTATAACCAAATAACAATTTTGTCCCTTCCTCTCAAGACTTCCAAATTCTGGAAGAAAAACAAATGTTTGGGTAAGACTACATATTGGAAGAAATCATCATATAATTAGCTATTTGAACACATGGAATAAGCCAGTTTTGGTAGATTGTATTTTATTTTTCAAAGATAGTTACATACTATTCTGTAACATTGTCCCTACCATCAAGAGGTAAAATCAAATTCTCTTTCCCTTAAATTGAAGAACAGAGGACTAAATTATAATGAAAAGGTTGCATTAGAAATTAAGCTGTGTGGCCGGGCGCGGTGGCTCACGCCTGTAATCCTAGCTCTCTGGGAGGCCGAGGTGGGCAGATCGTTTGAGCTCAGGAGTTCGAGACCAGCCTGAGCAAGAGCGAGACCCCATCTCTACTATAAATAGAAAGAAATTAATTGGCCAACTTATATATATATATATATAGAAAAAATTAGCCGGGCATGGTGGCGCATGCCTGTAGTCCCAGCTACTTGGGAGGCTGAGGCAGCAGGATTGCTTGAGCCCAGGAGTTTGAGGTTGCTGTGAGCTAGGCTGACGCCACGGCACTCACTCTAGCCTGGGCAATAAAGTGAGACTCTGTCTCAAAAAAAAAAAAAAAAAAAAAGAGAAAAGAAATTAAGCTGTGTGAAATCCAAGGCCGAGTCTTAAAAGATGATGATAGTTCTGACTTGTGAGCTATCACACTTGCCTTGGGAGGCCTGATCAACCACCCAGGAAGTCCCAGGATTCCATGTTGTGAGGAAGCCCAGGTCACATAAAAAGACCATGTAAGCTGTTCTAACCCACAGTTCCAGATGAAGCTCCAGCTATCACTGTAAGAAGTGTATATCATGGCAACTTCAGAAAATTTTAATGCTCAGGAGTTGAGTCTTCACATCTGAAGCCCTGGGTATCTAGAAGTGAACACAACAAGTCTGTCTTATCTCTCGTTTCCCAAATTCTTGATGCACAGAATTTATGAGCATAGTAAAATGGTTGTTTTGAGTCAAATATTTGGGGGATAACTTTTATTGCAATATAGCATGTGGAACAGAAGTTTGGAACCTGGTATCTGAAAGCTGTCGTGGAAAAAGTTTGAAAACAAAGAATAAAACATCTACAGCAGGTAGTATTGACTTAGGGATTGAGCAATAGGTGAAGTCTGAAAAGGTTTTTAGGAAGTTGTGAAAAAAATGAAAATGACCCAGTGAAGAAAAGAAGACCTTTGTTATCCAACAGCAGAGAGTTTGGCAATGCTGTCACCTGCGGTAATGTGGAAAACAGAAGCTATACTTAAGAAACTTAATGAATAGCTAAAAATATTTTCATAGAGAAAATGAAAAGGACTTTATGGCCTTTTCTCAATGAGAAGAAGCCAAGAAGTGACTAAAATCTGATGATGAATCTGAAAGGAGCAAGATGAGCTAAAGAATGAACTGTTAAATATAATGGAACCAGGACATGAGGAGTGTAAAATAAAATAGTTTCTCAGCTGATAGCCAGCATCTCCTATCAGAAATGTAATTAAAGATACTGTAAGAAGATACTGTTGTAGGTATTGTCAAGCTGAGAAAGGATATTCTTGCTGTACCTTTTTAAAAATTTTTTTTGTGTAAGGATATTATGAGGTTACAAACATTTTGGTTACATTCAATGCCTTTGCCTTGCCCAAGCCAGGGCTGCAGGTGTGCCCTTCCCCCATAACAGTGAGCTCCGCATCCACTAGTTGTGAGTTTATCCCCTGCCTCCCACCTGACCAGCCCCCAATGAATATTACTACCCTGTGAGCAGATTAGTGTTGATCAGTTAGTACCAATTTGATGGTGAGTACATGTGGTGCATCTTTTTCCATGCTTGGGATATGTTAAGCAATCACAGCAGCAACAAAAATAAATAAATGGGACCTGATCAAATTAAAAAGCTTCTGCACGGCCAAGGAAACCATCATTAGAGCGAATAGACACCCTACAGAATGGGAAAAAATATTTGTTTTCTACACATCCAATAAAGTGCTGATAACAAGAATCTACGTAGAACTTAAGAAAATCAACAAGAAAAAATCAAACAGTCACATCAATAAATGGGCAAAGGACATGAATAGAAACTTTTCAAAAGACGACAGAATAATGGCCAGCAAACATATAAAAAAATTGTTGTGCTTTCTGTAATTTCTGTCCTACAGAATCTAAATTCTGAGTTGCATTTTTAATTTAAAATTTTAATTAAAAATTTAATGATTTAATGAAAACATCAATACTTCTCAAAATTTTAGGGACAAGATCCTCCCTGGGATCCCCTTGGGGATCTTGTTAAAATGTAGATTCTGATTCCATGGGTCTAGGTTAGGGTCTGCGATTCTGATTCCTTATCATACTTTGGTGATAGAAATGCTGCTGTTTCAAGAACCATATTTCTGGAATTGGATTACAAATTTCTCACTCAGATTTATGCATGAGAATTAAGATTTAACAAAAAGGACACATAAGGTTCTCCTCTCAGTTCTCTTCATAATAGTACATAGCACCATCCTAGATGCATAGGAGATACACTCATTCAATCCATATGTGTATCAGGAAGAAACAAAGGAAGATAAAATAGATTTGATTTCATGGGGTCAGAGGAAGGGGTAGCTGGAGTTAAAATGCATGTTCATTTTGGAGTTGTGTTACCTTCTTGATACAAATAAAATGTTCCTATGAAAACATTCTAGAATGTTACTTCAATGTTGTGTTGGTGCTAATTTTTTTGATATCTTTAAAATACAGAAAAGGTTAGAAGAAATACTGCTTTCTTTGTTATTCTATAATTCTTTAAGAAATCCCTCATAGCCAAAAGACGTAAAATTTGTCAGTCTTTTGTATAAAATTACCAGTTAAAATACAACTTCTAAATTTCTTTCCTCTCTCTATTAGAATACCACTACACTTCTTTCAAACAAAAAGTTTAAATATAATCTCCTTAAAAGCATATAGAAGCCAGAGTAGATTCTGTAGAACCAAACTATTCAAGACTGGTATTTAAACTCATGGAACTTGCAGTTAAAAATGAAGGGTCTAAATAATACTGCTGGATAACAAAAGAAAAAGAGCTAGCTAGCACACAGAGATCATAGGGTTACAGGAATTTCCAGCTAACTTTAGAAATGATTGAAAAATATGCCACCAGCAGTGCTGATTATTTTAATTTGGTTATAATGTCAGGACATTTTCTTGAAAGATTTACCCTGATGAAATATTTTGTATTTCTTTTCACTGCCCTACTTTTCCTGAAAATTTGACTATAAATGGGAAGAACAGTACAAAAAACACATAAATGGTGTCTTGCAGTAAAATATGCTGAAAATTATTTTTAAAATATGCCAATTAAATATATAATAAGTCTAAAGGGATCATTTTTGCTTTTTTGGCCTATCTCACTGTGACACCACAAAAGCTAAGAAAAGTTACATTTTTAGGTTACTTAGATAATGCATATTTTGCAATCTGATATGTTTTATAGATCAAAGGAAAGTAACATTGTGCATGGGTTCTAAGTAGCCAGTAAAAAAGTTTACACGTTATTGAAATTCCAATTAACAGACACTCTGTAGCGTCCCATTAAAATAATATTGTAATTTAACTCAATTCACTTTAAAAATAATTTGATTTCAAGAGAATCTTTGAGGGGAAAGCATAGAATATTGTCATTAGCTATACAGCATCTGTGGTAGTTTTGCAAGCAGACACACCAGGAAATATTTCTTGTAAATATAACTCTTTTTAGTCAACAATTGAAAATATTGAATTTTACTTTTTGTATTTGAAATAGAAGAGTGGATATATCACATTGTTCAGAAAGAATAAAGAAAAGTAAAATATATAATTCCTCATGAATCAACTAATGCATTTTATGTCTTACAAAAGTGTACTACATTTTCCTATTTACCATACTGATTTTTACTCATTCTTTTATGTATTAAAGTATGACACAAATATTTTTGAGAAGCTATTACTTGTCAAATACTTTTCTATATATGTTCACCAAGGAATGAATCATACATTTTCATGCCTTTATGGACTGAAGTAAACAAAATACAAATAAGTAATAAATAATGGCATGTGCTATAATGAAAAAGAGTTGATATAGACGACTGAGAGGAATCGTTTTCAGTTTGGTCGATGAGGGAACATATTTCCTGAGAGATGATTTTACCACTGAGATCTAAAGGGTGAAGAGCATCCATCTATTTGGAGGGAGATAGTCAATGCAGAGAGAATTATATGAAGAACTGAAAACCAGTGTGGTTGATACATATAAGAGATTAAAATAGTAGCCAAAGATCAAACCACACAAGGCCTTCTGTCTATATCAAAATACTGCTTTTCATTCTTAGAAAATTTTAATTCTTTTAAGCAGAGAAGTTCAAAGCTCTGATGTATACGTTTTTAGATGCCATTTGACCTTCTTTGTGAGGAGTGCACTGAAGCAGGAATGTGAAGTGCAGAGACCAGATAGAGGTAAATAACTAATACTAGAGGGTTGTTTAGACAGGTTCATAGCACTGGGCAAAGAGAAGTGCAGATAGGCATTTTTGCTTGAATAAACTGTTTTAATCTAGATATTTAATCTAGGTATTTTTTATCATACAGATTAAGAAACAGCATTATTTATGCTACAAGGAAATGTTAAAAAGCTGTAGGATGGGGGAACACCACACTTACTTCACGCTTATTCTTTACAGTAATGGGAAACCATTCACGTTGAGATGCCACCTTCTTCAAAGTATAGTAACAAGTCTGAAGTTTATTTTAGAGAAAAAGTAATATTTTTCCCAAAGAAGAGACAATATCAGGTAATATTGTCTTAAGGATTGAAAAAAAACTCTGTAAACCAATTAAAATTAACACTCATTTGTATTGTTTATAGAATTAATTATTGAAAGGGCATATCACTACGTGTTTCCCTTATTTTTCTTAATAATAATATCAAAATACCTTCAATCATAGAGAGTTTTAGTAATTTTAAAGCAGTTTCATATAACTGATTATCTAATTTTATCACAACCTTGACATGTATTTAGAAAAAATGAGACTCGGCAAGATTCTCTCACCATTACAAGGAGAAAGTCAGTCTAAACTCTATATATTATATTGCAAAATCAATGTTGAGCTATCATATAATATAATATAATGGTAAAAATTAAATATTATTATTAGTATAAAGATTAAATAAGAAAAAGATATAGAGTAATTTAGAATCATGCCTAATATTAATACATGGGAGGCAATCAATGAGTATTAGTTAACATTTAGATGTTTATTACAGAGTAAGCCATGAATATATTTTCCTCATAGAGCAGGCACAATTAAACTTAAAGCAAAAATCTAATATTGCTTATTTAAATTTTATAAGAATCACTAAAGGAACTTTTCCTAAATTCCTAGCCCCACAGTGATTTTGCAGTGGTGTCTTCAGTAATTTTTGTAAGCAGTCTGTTTCGTGTGATTTTTGAAAAAAAAAATATTGTCAAATTTTACTTACATATTCTATACACCCAAACTAACTTAAGCCACTTTATGTGCAATGATCATTTAATATTAATTGTCAAGTGATGAATACAAAGAGCAACCACTGAATTTTAGACAGTGTACTACAATCTTCCATATGTCACCTTATTTATTCTTACAGTAACTTATGAGTTAATCATTGTAATTGATACCTGTTAGTATATGATGGAATCTTGTCAAATATTTGTCTGACTTTAAAACTCATGTTTGTTCCAATACAACACAGGCAGTAGGCTACTCAACAACACACCCTCTTGGAGAGGAGGGCCTTCCAATATTTGCAGGGGTAATCAATGTTTCTAATGTCTTCTGGGAGATGTAGAGAAGCTATTTTTCTAAACTTTTGCCCTCAAGTAAGATCTCAGCTGAAGCGAAGATAGTCATATTTCTGATCTTGGCTTTCATAGTCTATTTCTTCAGTATAAACAGATATAAATAGCTTCATTCTTACACTTTTACTAGTAAGAGTAGTGGTAATATCGCCATAAGGATATTGTAACAATGAAGAATAGAATCATATATGGCCTCATGCCTAGGAAACACAGGCTGAATTTCGAGAAATAAGTTTACACATTTTCTAATATTTTGGATAGAAAAACTCCCCAAATTGAATAGTATTAACTATCAGATTATCTCTACTTACATCTTAATTTTATAAATTAATATAAGTAAATAAAATGAAAACAGAATATGTGGAAGCCAGATCAAATTCCATTTAATGAAATGACAAATTGATACTTATATGTATAACATGCATTTTTATTTTAATTTCATTTGACACTCTGCTGTGTTAACATTAATTTATTTAAGTCAGAAAAATGGCAAAACAGAAAGATCCCCAGCCTTTACCCGCCTACATAAACACCAGTTTGGTAACTTTTTACAGATTAAAAAAATAAAAGCCTTTGTGAGAGCTCTAAAATCCAGTGAGGGATTATATATAGCACACGGTGCAGCACAAAAACTGAGAAGGGCTACACTCAAAAGAGCAATAAGAACAGTTTCATTTTGTCTGCATTTTCCCCTTTGAAGCCAGGAAAACATAACCCTAGAGGAATCTCCTTAGTCCATGATTTCTCCTGTGGGGAAAAGATAGTTTAAATTGACTCTCAGCTTCCCAGAATTTCAGGGTGATTCCCAAGAGACCCATTCTGTATTGCTTTAAGAAAAATAATGCTAAAGGTATCATACCTTCTGATTTTAAAATATATTGCAAATCTAGAACGGTTTGGTACTGGTCTAAAACAGACACAGAGACCAATGTCACAGAATTAAGTGCTCATAAAATAAACCCATGTTTATATAGTCAACTGCTCTTTTACAAGGGTATGAAGACTGCATAATTGGGAAAGTAAAGTTACTTCAATAAATAATACCGGAAACACCAGATATCTATAAACTAAAGAATAGACTTGGATCATTATCTCACAACACACAAAAAATAATTCAAAAATGATTAAAAGCTAAATGTCAAACTGGAAATCATAAAAATATTAGAAGAAAATATAGAGAATTTTTCTTGGATTTTGGATTTAGCAATGATTTCTTGCCAAATTTCTTGCATATAATACCAAAAGCATGGGCAACAAAAACACATATAGATGATTGGAATTTAAAATCTTCTAAAAATAAAACTAAAGATCTTCTGCCCCTCAAAGAAAATAATCAACAAAATATAGTCACCCTCACAACAGGAGAAAATATTTATGAATTATATATCTGATAAGGGGTTAATACTCACAATATGTAAGAAACTCATGCAACCCAACAGCAAACAAAATAAACCAAAAATCAGAATAATCTAAGTTAAAAGAATGTGCAAAGGGCCAGAATAAACATTTCTCCAAAGAAGATAAACAAATGGCCAGCAAATATACAAATAGCGGTTCCACATCAGTAATCATCAGGGAAATCCATATTAGAAGGCTAATAATAGGACATCATCTTACAGACCAAAGAAAAAAAGAAAAAAAAATCATAAAAGTGAAACTAAACTAGTGAGGATGTGGAGAAAATGGAACTCTTGTACACTGTTACTGGGAAGGTAGATAGGTGAAGTTACCATGGGAAAACAAATAGAAGTTTCTCAAAAACTTAAAAATAGAACTATTATTTGATGCAGCCATCCCAATTCTGGGCATATGCCCAGAAAATTGAAATCAGGGTCTCAAAGAGATATCTGCATGCCTATGTTAATTGAAGTATTATTCTCAATAGTCAAGATATGCTAAAAGTATAAATGTCCATGGGATAAAAGAAATCCTGGTATATACATACAGTGGAATATTATTCAACTTAAAAATGAAGGAAACCTTGCAATTTCCAACATATGGATCTCAAGGACATTATGTAAAGTCCCATCAGAAGAAAAAAAAAAAGGACATTATGGTAGGTATATAAGCCAGACACAAAAGGAAAAATATTGCATGATCTCAACTAATATTGATTCAAATACACACACATACACACACACACACCAGTGTGTGTGTGTGTATATATATATATACACATATATATACATATATATATATATATATATATATATATATACTCATAGAAGTAGAGAATAGAATGGTGATCACCAGGTGCTGGAAGGAAGGGGAAATGAGCCAAAGGGTCTAAAATTTCAGTTATGCCAGATGGTTAAGTTCTAGAAATCTATGGTACCGTGTAGTATTAATATCTACAATGAACAATACTATACTGCAGTGGTCCCCAAACCCCAAGGCAGGTCATGTGCCCGTACCAGTCGTGTTCTGTTAGGAACCGTGCTACACAGCAGGAAGTGAGTGCCGGGAAAGCAAGAGAAGCTTCATCTGCATTTACAGCCACTGCCCACCACCTGCATCTCCACCTCAGCTCTGCCTTCCGCCCTCCCGCAGTCCGTGGAAATTTTCTCTATCATGAAACTGGTCATTGGTGCCAAAAAGGTTGGGGACCACTGCTATACTGTATTTGCTAAGCAGGTAGATCTTATAAAAAAATTAAAAGTAAAGAAAACTTTTGGGGGTGGTGCAGATGATTATGGCCTTAATTTTGGTAAAGGTTTCACAAGTGTATATTTATCTCCAAATTCATCAGGTTTTATACATTAATTATATACAACATTTTGTACTTCAGTCATATCTCATTAAAGTAGTTCAAAAATATTATCCTGAATAAAAGAGATTACTTTTCTCTTATAAAACTTCAAAGTCAACTGGTTTTGTGTAATGAATTATGAGTTACAGTGAAGCATAGCAACAGATATGTACAGCAAGATTGCTTTTACATTTGCAGAAAAATTTAATGTGCCTATAATTAAATTTATATTAAAATTTATCAGAACCTCTATGTATATCTCCTACAAATGTGTTAATTAGGTCTAAAGTAACATTTTTTCTGACTAGAGAATGTATTTTGCCATAGATGAAGTAAATGTATAATTTAGATAAAAATATAATATTGTTTGACCAAGGTCATAAATATGTATATATATTATTTAGCAGGCAAAATTTTATTTAAAGAACTTTTTATATTGTATAATTCTTATTTAGAAAAAATTAAGCAGCCATCTTGCTGTTTGAATTTGTATGTGTCCCACCTCTAGCTTAATGTTTATCTAAACGTTAGAGGATCATACCTATCCAGAGGGAAATGCATGTCTTAGGACAGGGAATCTCAAAAAGCTGCTCTACATGAACAAAGTGATGGTTTGAGGGCTTTGTATGCCTAAATCCTCTGTCACAGCTAAGTACCAACATTTACTAAAACGTTGTCAATTTCATTGGCTACAGCAATCATGTAAAAAGATGTTAATTGGTTATTTTTGCTTCAAATTGTAGAGTCCAGTTGGACTTGGTCATTAACATGTGATTTGTCTAGTAAACATTGTTAGCTAAAATGGTTAAAAATGTTAAACTCCTTAATTGATTAAATTTGAATCATAATTTTTATTTTTCTTTGTCATGTAATTTACTAATCTCATATTATCCACTGCTTCCATTACTCTTTTTTAATATTTAAATGTTCTGATCCTTAATTAGTGTTTTATATTCTTTTTCTGGTATAAAGTTGTCTAAATTACACTTTAAGTAAAAATAAAATTCTGAAGAGATTTTCAGTTTTTAATTTTTTATATATTACTAGAAATATTTGCTAATGCTTTATTGTGGATTTTTTCATCTATGTTCATAAGAGACATTGGTCTGTAGTTGACTTTGCTGTGATGTCTGCCTGGTTTTGGTATTAGTACAATACTAACCTCAGAAAACAAGCTGGAGATGTCCCACTCTGCTTCTATTTCTAGGAACAGGTTACAGAGTTTGGTATCATTTGTCCCTTAAAGGTTTGGTGGAATTCACCAGTGAAATCATCTTGACCTGGTGTTTTCTTTTATTGAAGACTATTATATATTAAATTTATTTCTTTGGAAGATATATACCTATTCAGAGTATCTATTTCTTCCTGAGTGAGTTTCTTTCAAAGAATTGATCAATGGTAACTATTTTTAAATGAATAAATATTAAAGATTGTTATGTCTTCTTGAAGATTTGACCCCATAATGATTTACATCATTATCTGTCTGATAATTTTCTTTGAACGAATTCTACTTTCTCTGAAATTAATACCACTATGAAGAAAATCCCAAAGAATTGACAACAACAAAACTCCTGTGATTAATAAGCAATTATAGCAAGGTATCAGGATGAAAGGCTAACACACAAAAGTTAATTGGTTTTCTATAATCCAGCAATGAACAATTGAAAATTTAATTGAAAGACACAATTACTTTTAATTTGAAATTAAAAACACAATGCCATTTGTTATAGCACAAGAAAAGGAAATACTTAGTTGTTAGTCTAACAAAATGTGTACATGATGAATGTGAGAAAAGCTGTAAATTCCTACCAAGAAATCAAGGAAGAACTAATTATATGGAGGAATATTCTATGTTCACAATTGAAATATTCCATATTATTATGTCAATTCTTCATAGTTTGCCCTATAGGTTCAAGGCAATCCTAACTAAAATGCCAGAAAGTTATTTTGTAGATATTGATAAACTCATTCTAAATTTATACAGAAAGACAAAATATCCAGAACATCCAACACAATACTGAGGAAAATAACAAAATTGGAGGATTAATTCATTTCAAGATTTACTGTAAAGCTACAATAATCAAAACAGCATAATTTTGGGGAAAGAATAGGGACATATATATTAGTGAAATAGAAACAGAGACTAGGCATAGATCCATCCAAATATAATCAACTGAATTTTGACAAAGGCCCAAAGCCAAATCAATTACAAAATAATATTCTATTTAACAAATCATGCTGGAACAAATATAAATTCATATCCAAAAAATGAAGCAAAACAAAATCTTTACATCTTTATCAGAAAATAACTTGAAATATATTATTTATTATATAAATATATATTATTTATATAATAAATAATATATATTTATTTATACATAAAATATATATTTAAATATATATATTATAAAATCTAAATGTAATATAGAAAAGCCTAAAAGTTCTGGCAGAAAACATCAGATAAAAATTTAGGTGACTTTGGGTTTGATGAAGAGCTCTTAGATACAAAATGAAAAGCACAATTCAGAAAAAAATGACAAAATGTACTTTTTTAAAAATTAAAATCCTGCTGTGAGAAAAAATATTGTTAAAATAATTAAAAGTCATGCTACAGATTGGGAGAAAATACTGGTAAAACACATATCTAATCAAGGACCTGTGTCCGAATACAAGAATATTTATTTATTTATTTTTATTCAGCATATTACCGGGGTACAAATGTTTAGGTTACATACATTGCCTTTGTCCCACTCAAGTCAGAGCTTCAAGTATGTCCATCCCCCAGAGGGTGTACGCTGCACCCAATAGATGTGAATATACCCATCCTCTCCTCCCCACCCACCTGCCTGAACCCAATGAATGTTATTACTGTATGTGCACTTAAGTGTTGATCAATTAATACCAATTTGATGGTGAGTACATGTGGTCCTTTTTTTCTATTTTTGTGATACTTCACTTTGTAGAATGGGCTCCAGCTCTATTCAGGATAATATAAGAGGTGTAAGATCACCATTGTTTTTTGTGGCTGAGTAGTACTTTATAGTATACATATACCACATTTTATTAATCCTCTCATGTATTGATGGGCACTTGGGTTGTTTCCACATATTTGCAATTGTGAATTGGGCTCATATAAATATTCGAGTGCAAGTGTCTTTTTTTTATAGAATGTCTTTTGTTTCTTTTGTAGATGCCTAGTAATGAGATTGCTGGCTCAAATGGTAGTTCTACTTTTAGCTCTTTGAGGTATTTCCATATTAGTTTCTACAGAGGCTGCACTAGTTTGCAGTCCCACCAACATTGTATAAGTGTTCCTATCTCTCTGCATCCATGACAACATTCATTGTTTTGAGAATGTCTGATTTTGAGAATGTTTGATAAAAGCCATTCTCACTGGAGTTATGTGATATCTCATTTTGGTTTTGATTTGCAAAATACACAAGAACATTTAAAATTATAGAATAATTCAATTTAAAATATTTCAAGTCTATTAGAATGGATAAAAATCAAATTCAAAATAGCTAAAATTTTCAAGTATGCAGAGCAACAGAAGCTATCATTCATTGCTGGTGTGATTGTAAAGGGATACGGCCATTTTAGAAGAAGCTTATCAGTCTTTTGTAAAGTTAAAAAAATATTCTTAACATCTCATCTGGCAATCAAGCTTCTAAATATTTACCCAATTGATTTGAAAACTTATGTCTACCTAAAAACTACCAAATGATGTTTATAGTGGCTTCATATATAAGTGCCCAAACGAAACAACCAAGATGGATTTATTGGCAATTCCTATTGGCAAATGGATTAAAAAGAAATGTGATATATCCATAAAGTATTATTCAGTGATAAAAATGGTGAATAATTGAGCCAAGAAAGACATGGTTAGATATTAAATGCATATTACTAAGTGAAGGAAGCCAATCTGCAAAGGCTACACACTCTATGATTCCCACTAAATGAAATCCTGGAAAAGCAAATGCTATAGAGACACTATAAAAGATCTCTGTTGGCCATGGTTTCAGGACAGAGAGGCAGTATTAAGTGAATTTCTATGGTAGTGAAACTATTCTGTATGATATGTTGATAGTAATGGCAGATATGTTGTATTTTGCATATATTAAAAACTACAGGGAGGAGGGTTGCCCAAGTGCCCATCAATACATGAGTGGATTAATAAAATGTGGTACATGTATACCATAGAGTTCTACTCAGCCACAAAAAAATAATGGTGAACTAGCACCTCTTGTATTATCCTGGATAGAGCTGGAACCCATCCTACTAAGTGAAGTATCCCATGAATGGAAAAATAAGCACCGCATGTATTCATCATCAAATTTGTATTAACCGACCAACACTTAAGTGCACATATAGTAATAACATTCATTGGGTTCAGGCAGGTGGGAGGGGAGGAGAGGATGGGTATATACACACCTAATGGGTGTGGTGTGCACCATCTAGGGGATGGACAGGCTTGAAGCTCTGACTTGGGTAGGGCAAAGGCAATATACATAACCTAAATATTTGTGCCCCAGTAATATGCTGAAATTTAAAAAAAATTAAAAATTAATAAATAAAAAAATTCTTGATCAAAAAAATAAAAACTACAGAACTTTACAGCACAAAGAGCTGTAGTATTTTTAAAAATAAGAAGTTCAGGGATCCCAGAAAGGATTGCAGACTTTAAGGAAAGAATCTAACTGCTATAAATGAAACCTCACTGAACATGAGTAATCATAGAAATGAGAGAAGTCTGCAAGACTAAAAGCCAAAGCAAATGTGCATAAGCACTGTACTTTATTAAAGTTGTATCCCACAGGAGTACAAGACTAATAATTCTGATATGGCTGTACATGTGCACTGGAATTGAAAAATTAAGTAAATTGATTCCAGATTTTGTACTGTTGTGAGCCAAGTTTTCTTACTTTTGGAGTCGGAATTTGCAGAGGGGTAAGGCTAGAATGATCCATGCAGTGATAGATTAAAGTTAGGGAGATCAGTATGAACTTATTTTTTAGCTCAATATAGATACAGGTGGTTACACAGAGAAATATTTATTGATATGTGTATGTACACTGATTAGTAAAAATTAATATATTTCCTGTCCTTGCCTGCTTGGAGGATTGGAGGAAACAGCACGTCAGTAGTAACAGTCCACACCTTGCACCAGGTCTTACTTTTGTATATGGTTCTCTAAGAAAAGAAAACAGGGCACCTTAAAGAAATAGCTGATTATAGGACTTGGGAAGGAAATACATAAGACAAGTCTGGACCATCTAGTTGTGCCAGAAATTAAGGAGGCCTCAAAATAAAGACAAACTGACAAAAGAAAAAACAAAATCCCACAAAGATAGTAATATGTCGAAAGGACACGGAAGACAGCTTAAAGTGCTCCCAGTAGCCAAAGTTGGAACAATTTGAGGAACAAAAATAATAGTATTGGATTATAATCCAAAGTACAAAATAAATATCCATAGGTCTACACTGATATAAGTAAATAATCAAAGAAATAAATAAGTACAGGAAGGAGAAAAGATGAATCTCCTGAGCAAAATTCCAAATAATTCATGTAGATGTTCTTCCCTCAATGCCACACATTTTAAATAATTTTCTTCAGGAAAGCTTACTTAAAATTACTGTCATTAGATTCAGGTGCTTTGTTAAAATTTGAGTCATCTGACTTTAAATGTAATCAGCAATGTCACTATAATCCTCCCCCAGCTCGATGGAGCAAAAATTCTACAGTTTCTACTATTAACATTTCCCATTCTTCATCAACTTTCTTGAAAATTGAAAATGCAGCACTTGATTTTTTCATTAAATATATTTTTTCTGGGGTTTTTACAGTTGTATTGCCTACGTGGTTTATTGCAAAATGAAAAGTGAATAATAACATAAATAATTTTAAATATACACCACAAAATAAATGGTATTACTATCACCACAACAGATTCATATTATGAACAATGTGGTCAAGGACAGGATTGCTAGTTCTTTCTTTCTTTTTTTTTGAAAATTTTTGAAATTTAATTTAAATGTAAAAATTAATATTTAAACCTCACACATCAAACACTTGGACTGCTTTGCTCACAATCCAATTTGATAATTACTGAGAGGATAAATACTAGATGTAGAAAGAAAAAGGTCATTTTGATATGTATCCTTTGATTATTTCTACTATCATAACAACCTGATGTTCAAGCTTCAACATTAAGATACTCATTTTTAAACACTGCTCAAAAACAATGTTAGTAATTATTATAATACTTTTTCCCTTATAGGACATTAAAGGTGAATGTTTCTTCTATCTCTGATCCTCTCTCCAAAAGTATTATAATAGTTCTTTATTTCAATCATTTTTTAAATTTCAATGAAAATTGTCATTTCCGAGAGATGCAGCCACCTACTGGTCTGGGGCTTCATTGATTTCTCGGGACCCAGCATAAGTCAGGGCCCAACTGGATGTTTCAACAAATGACTAGAAGCTTTAAATACATCTCCCACCACCTTCTGAGAACAAAAGGAATCACCTTTCTTTGGCTGCTCACATTCTTAGCAAACTTTAATATTTTAGCAAATACCTTGCACATTGTCTTGAAAGGGAAGTATTAGTTATATTTAGTCTGGCAAGAATCAAGAGAAATCAAACGTGGTTGTCTATCAGTTTAATCAAATATTATTGGGAATAGCCTGTCTCTTTACATTCATTTCATACACTATCATAGGAGCTAGCAGAAGAAGGAAAAGGTATAGATTTCAGGTATAGTCTCCTCAAACTCTCCTAAGTTATTTCAGTAAAATAATTAATGATATAAATAATACTCTACTAAGAATAAAATATCCAAGACAAATCCTAAACCAGAAGGAATACTAGGAGAACATATGTAAATCATTACAATTCTGAGAAAACCAAAATGAGCTGTCATCCTATGTGTATTTTATTATAGTTCCCTTTTATTTCTCAATTGCTTTCTTCTGAAATTTTATTATATTCTGACCACTTCTTAACTGTATCATATTAGTAGAATGCATTTTATTTACAAATTTTTATTCATAAGTATACAGTTTTAGATATTAACCTTGCAAAAGTTTTCTAAGATTTATATCCAGATAACTGTGCTTTGAAGTTTCTTTCGACAGATATAAATTCCCTTCATTTAAAAATAATCTGAAACCATTATTTGACAGAAAACTTTGAAGAATGCTCATATACATATAAAAATAGATTCAATAATTACTGTTGAGATAATTTTTAAATCCATCTAGAAAAACTACATTAAGCAATTTCTTCAAAATACAACAGTTCAGTCTAGATTCATCTTGTTTTCCAAAATATTTTTATATTTTTAGCTAACTGCTCAAACTCTTCACTGCCCTTCTCCTAGCAAAAATTTGTCTTGTTTCCTGATCTGTGTCACAATGACAAAAGTAAAGTAACCAACTGTCTTGTTTAAGTTTAGTTTCTACATTGGAAGCATCTGTAAGGGAAAGTCTAACTGTCATATCTGTGTCCCTATCACTTGCCAGATTTATGGGAATTTGCTATAATCAATTAAGCTGATGCTGTTTTTCAGTGATATCCAATTGAACATAGGTTTTGACTATAGAATTAATACAAGTGGATTCACTTTCATAAAAAAAAGGTAAAAATAAACCTTTTTACCTCCTCTTTTT
Source organism: Mirza zaza (assembly GCA_008750895.1). NCBI lineage: Eukaryota > Metazoa > Chordata > Mammalia > Primates > Cheirogaleidae > Mirza > Mirza zaza. Next base: position 72,850 of record VSMD01127849.1, read on the forward strand.
TGTCTTCTTGTGAAACCAGGAAGATTTGGTGATATCTAGTTCATTGCCTGTCACTAGGTGTGAATATTTGACAGATTCCTTCACTTAAAATTTAGAGCTGCTAGAATAGAAAATAAAGTATAAGATTTCAAGACAGCAGTGAAAGAAACTGGTGATTGGACTTAAAATGGGAAATGTGGAAATGAGTGCATTGATAAGCCTTACTAGTGGCAAGTGAAAATTGAAGCAAAAGAAAACTACTACTTAAATATTCTGAATAAAAAGATTTGAGAACTTGACAAGGAAAGGAAACTGGCATGTAAAATTTCAATTCATTATAATATTGTTAAGGTAAAATTATTGATATTTTAAAAATGTTCTTTTAAAAAATTATCTTACGTGACAAACTGTTATATTTTTCTATATTCTCACAATGAAAATTATCATGGGCTTTATGCTTCCTAGATTAGCCTTCTCCTTCCATAAAATGTTTACTTGATGATACAAATGGATTTTGGACAGTGACAATTTAAGTTTGAAATAAGGACTCTGTCAGTCAATAGATGAAAACATCTGACCAAGTTTTTCGTCTTTCTAGGTCTTAGCTTATATATTCAATTACAAAACACACAAAAGTGATACATGAATCACATAAAATTTTACATGAAAATGTTTAAAACATTAAAATTGTGTATGGAGTTAGAAAAACTGTTACGTGATAGAAATATTAGTAGTATACTGTTTTGTTCCAAGACCAAAAAATATAGTCAACTGTAAAGTGTCATTATTTTGTGCAAGTGCCTGTTATGAGTTAAACTGTGCTCCTTCTCCACTTGCAATTTACTTGTTTATATCCTACTCTCTGGTACCTCAGAACGTTACCTAATTTGGGAACTGGGTTATTTCATATGTATTTAGTAAGATAAGGTCATACTGGAGTAGAGTGGACCAATCCAATATGGCTGGTGTCATACAAAAGGGAAAATTTGGACACAGAGACATGCACACAGAAGAACACCATGTGAAAGTGAAGGCAGAGATTTGAGTGAAGCTTCTACAAGCCAAGGAATGCCAAAGATGGTGAGCAAACCACCAGAATGTAGTGGAAAGAACTTGAAACAGATTTTTTCTCACAGCCCTCAGAGGAAACAACCTTGTCAATCGCTTGATCTTAGATTTTTAGCTCCCAGAAGTGTGACACAATATATTTTTATTGTTTATTCCACTCAGTTTGTGGTACGTTGTTAAAGCAGCACTAGTAAATTAATAAAGTGCCTATTCCCAGTGAATGATCTTCTGTAGACTTGGACTAGCCTTATTTGAAATCTTCATACTTTGTTAAAGTTTACTAATCCATCCTTCACCAATTTAGTTTACAGTGGTATAGTAACTGTGTTCTTAACATTTTTGACCTTATCATTAGACATATTTGGTTTCTATGGTATAATGCTCTATGAGATCTTATCTTTCTTATAACTTGATTATTAGGACAAAGTTAATCTTTCGCACATCCTTTACTAACATGTAATTTCTTTCTCAAAATCCTGTCCAATTATATACTCCTTCAGGATTTTTTTTTCTTAGCAAACTTCTTTAATTATCATTCCAAGTAAGTAATCATGATTATTTATTCATTCAGCAGTCATAATAGTCCTTTTAAAAACATTCATAGGATCATGACACTTTTCAAAGCAAAAAAATTCAATGGATTTCTGTCACCTTAAATTTAAATGCCTAAAGACTAAAGACTAAATTTAAATGCCTTAAAATTTTCCTCAAGACTCTGCATTTTCTGATTACTGTTATACTCTCTCCAGTTTCTCTCTTCCCTTTTCTCATCCTTCTCAGTCTCAGCTCACTCTGTGCATTTGTGTTGTACTTCAAATGCACAAAGCTCACTCTACCTCAGCACACAGTTGCCAGATTGAGTAAAGAAAAATACAGGATGCCCTACTATATGTGAATTTTAGAAAAACAATGAAAATATCTTTAGTATAATTATGTTCCATGCAAAATATGGGGCATCCTTCTCCTAAAACAAATGCTGGTTTTCTGAAATTCAAATATAACTGAGTGTCCTGTATTTGATTTGGCAACTCTGGCATCAGAGATTTGCACCTGTTCTCTGCAACTGTAAGCTGCCTTTCTCAGATGCTCACGTGCCTTTTTCTTTTTCTTTTTTTTTCAAGTTTCTTCTCAATTTTCCCCTTTTCCAAGAGGTCTTTTTTTGATCACCATACCTAAAATCATATCCCAGTAAAGTAATCCCTACCATGCTTTATTTTTTCTTATAGGGATGATGTTTAATTAATTAATGTATTCACTTTTTGTTGTCTCATTCTATTTAAATGAAGCTTTGGGAGGACAAGGATTTTTGTTCGTTTAGTTTTATCACAAGGAACTATGATCATGGGTGTTTTCCTTCAATATTACATCCTTAGACTACATGAATTTGTAGCCTAAAAAGATTTAGTAAATTATTTTATAATAAATACATAAATGATTGAGAATTATCATTGAATACCATACATTATGCAAATATAATGAACATAGAAAAGAAATAAACATTCTATACTGAATATAGAATAGAAATTTATAGAAGCTTATAGTCTGGTAGGGAAGATATATTTTGGCCAAAGAATTATAAAATAAATATATAAACTTATAATTGAGATAAATGTTAAATAATGAGCATATACTGTTTTATAAGAGAAGATAAAATAAGTGATTTGATCTCGTCAGTGAGGTTAAGAAAGAGTTTTGAAGTGAAGTGTCTCTGAGCGATCTAAATTAAGAAAGGAAGTAATTGTGGTTCAAGATGAGGAAAAATTACATGTAGTCTTCCATGGTAGAGGACTGAAAAAAGTTTGGAATGTTATAATAAAATATGGAAAAAAGTATATTACAATATGAAGCTCACATTTAGATGGGAAATTTGTAATCCATGTTATGGAGATTTGTATTTATCCTTAGAGCGATTAAAATCCTTTAAGATATTTAAAGTTGTTGCAGAGGCCTGTATAAGCAGGGGTAGATTTTGGAGGGAAAAAAGAAGGATCCGCAGGGCTGCAGTGTCATGGGCAGAGGCAGGGTGAATGCAGAGGAAACTGGGAGAAGGATACTGTTAACGTCCCGATGGGAACTGTTAGTTTGACCTGAGTGATAGACAGAAAGAGAAAAGTAGATTAAATCTGAGAAATGTCAAGGAAGGAAAATAGAGAGGACTCGTGATAAATTAACTATCGTGGGTGGAGGAGATGGGTATGTCATAGTTTTATTCCTAGTTCTCTGGTTTTCAAAATTTGACTGAATCAGGCTATTTACTAAGGTAAATAAAACAGGAAATTGAGTGGTTAAGAAGATGAGGTAGGGTTGACCAATCTGGTTTTGTATATGTTTGATTTGAATTTCCTTAGGTATGTGTAAAATTTCAATTAGGCTATTAGGTAAATGGGTAGTACTCAGTGCAAAAATAGGAGTTAGAGATACATAATGTAATGATGCAGTTAAGTATAGGTAATAACTACATTTTTGTGAATGGATACAATTGCTTATAAGTAGACTACAGTGTAAGAAGAGATAGTTTAGCATCCAGTCTTGAGTAATTTCAACAAGAAATGGCTGAGCAGGGGAGGATTAATCAGCAAGGAAGGGAGGGAGAAACATCTAACTAGGCAAGACAACAACCCAAGAGTATCATGATACCTAGACAAGAAAATTTTCAAGAGAGGAACATCCTCAGCAGGCTTGAAGTTACTACGAGTTCAAATTGTACAAATCAGGTATAACTAGAGCACTATATCTAATCTCTATATGGTAGCTATAAATCTCTCATTTCATATTCCCTTCTCTTACAGATTTTTAGAAGACATTAAACTATATGATTAACATATTATATGTGAAAAAATTTAATATTTTTTTTTCCTAAAATGATTTATCCATATCATAAAATTCTAGGGAAAATGTCATTTGAATTATTACAAAGGGGAAAATTGAGTTCTTGTCTTCCTACAGAAAACACTGTACATGTTTATATGTGTATATATTTTTCAAGTACATCCAAGTATCTATAAAAAGCCCTTTGAGATAAGCAGCATCTCTGCATAGTTGTTATGGTTTAATCATAAATGTATAATTTCAGTTGAACAAACTCCCTTAAACTTTGAGTTCAAATACAGACAAGGTGGAAGAGCCTGATCAATTTCTTTCATTTCAGAGCCCAGAAATGATGAGAATAAGGGACTTGCCCTGGGCAACACCGCACACCCTAGGAGTAAGAGCGACGCCCAAGGAGTGAGGCCAAAACTGAAATAAAGACCTAACAAGCGAAAACACTACTCTTAAGAAAATTAAGGTGATCCAATATTCTATGCATTGTCCATAAGGAAAACTTAATTTGAACAATATGATTTAAGCACATGCTATTTTTTTTAACTACTGAATACTCATTATTCTCAAGTGCACAGGGAACTCTTTCTAAAATATCTGAGTCAAAAAAGAAGTCCCGGCATATTTTAGATGAGTGGAAGATACAGAACATAGTAGAGAGGACATAAAAATTACCAGAAAATACAAAAAAAAGAGAAGAAATACAGAAAATACTTCAAGATAATCGGTTGATGAGAAAAATAAATTAGGAAATATTTTCAGTGAAATAAAAATGATATTGCAAAATATCGAATTTTATGATGCAGCTAAACAGCAACTTAAAATGAAATTGCAGCTTTGAATGCATATGATAGAAAAGGAAAATATGAAGAAAAATAATCTAATCTTCTAAATCAAATGCTAGAAAAGTAATATAAGTCAAACATCCTGTAATTATGAAATAAAATCCTAGGGAGTAGAACAAAAACACAGAAATTAAAAATATGGGGTTGGGGGAATGTAAGGGACATAAACTCTTAATACAGCATTTTCACTGTCTGATTTATATGGAAGTTTTAAAAATTATTTTACAGATTAACAGGCAGAGTAAATAAAACATTTCCATATAAGGGGCACCAATGGATAAGAAAAGAGTCCTAATTCTAAAACGAACATAATTCCCTTATTCCAAGTAATCAAAGGCTACTGATGGGAGTATAAGTAGCTGGCATTAGACTCTTGTAAGCAACATCGGAAAATATGTTCACAATTTAATGATATAGTAATCAAATCAAATGAGGTAAATACTCTGAATCTATAATTTATGTGCAGAAATATCCTCAATTCAAGTTTGAGAACAGACTAAATACATATAAGAAAGGCATGAACTCAGAAATTATATGTCACTTATACCCTTTCTAAAGAAAACAATACCAAAAGAATTGGATGAGAAAATATATTTTAACATAATATAAAAAGAGGGAAAAATGATATCTCAAAAACTGAGAATCTATAGTCATAATTAAAAAAATCAGATATTATAGCACAAGAATGCAGAGAAATCAGAGAAAATGTCTTTAAGAAAATATCTTACAGCATACTATTTAAGAATCTAGAAAGTATTATGGAAGCGTATACTTCCCAGTATACAAGATAAAGAACGGTTGTCTATTCGTTCTAATGATAGTTTCCTTGGCTGTGCAGAAGCTTTTTAATTTGATCAGATCTCATTTGTTTATTTTTATTGCTACGGCGATTGCTTTGGGGGTCTTCTTCAAAAATTTTTTTGCCTAGGTTAATGTCTGAACGGGTCTTCCCGACATCTTCTTCTAGAATTTATAAGGTTGCATGCCTTAGGTTTAAGCCTGTTAATGGAAATGTTCGATCAAACAATAGCATTATTAGGTATCTACCCAAAAGAGCATAAGACATTCTATAATAAAGACATCTGCACCAGAATGTTTATGGCAGCACAATTCACTATTGCAAGGACGTGAAAACAACCCAAGTGCCCGTCAATTCACGAGTGGATTATTAAAATTTGGTATATGTATACAATGGAATATTAATTATAAAAAGAACAGTGATCTAGCACTGCTTATATTTTCCTGGATTGAGCTTGAGCCCATTATCCAAAGTGAGGTGACACAAGATCGGAAGAATGGGCTCCACGTGCACTCGCCATCAAATTGGTACTGACTGATTAACACTATGGTACTCACATGGTGGTGTTCACCAGGGATTAGGGGGTTGGGGGTAGACTCACAACTGAGGGATGTGGTGAGCATTGTAGAGGGGAAGGGTATGCCTCTAACCCTTGCTAGGGAAAGGCAAAGATATAAAATGTAAAAAAAAATGTTTCTACTCTCGTAATTTCTTGAAATAAAAAAAGATAAAGAATGGATAATTAAAATCTTTGTAGTGAAGTGTCTTTTCTAGTAGTAGCATGGTTGTTTAGGTATTCACTCTGAGCTTTCAACCAAAAGTAAAAATGTAACCAATGAACTGCCAAAAATATCAAAGTTCCTGAAAAACAGTAAGAAAGTATAAAGTCATAATCTCAATGAAATAGTAACCCACAGATGAAGATTTTGTTTTGATGGCATTTTCTATGTATTATAAAATTTGAACTTTAGTTTCATGGCTTAGTGGAAAATGGAGCAATACATAGACAAAATCCAGTACCATTACACGATGAGTGACCTTTCCAAGTAAAACAGAAACATCAAAGGCAAACATCCTCATTTTAAGAAGAAAATGGAAATGTATTTCCTTTACTCCCCACACCAAGATGACTGATAGAAAAGCTACCACAGCAGCAAGCAGAGCTGGAGGATAAAGTGAGTATATGAGAAATTATAGCTAAAAGCTCATCTTCGCCTACATTTGTTGATCAAATTTATGTAATCTAAATGTTCAAAAATACAAATTTCGAATTAAAATACCAGGTAGGTAATATCCCTTGGTGCCTGACATAGCAAAGGGTAATTCTGTAAGGTAGAATTTATCTTAAAACTAGAACTTAAAGATAAAGATTTCTCAAAATAATTTCCCAAGAGAGTGCACAGCTTGGAATTTTTATTAGTATATGCGATTATCCATGGGGTTTAGACACAGACCTACAAATAATCATACACTGAAATATTCAGACACAGAAAGAAAACAAAAACTATGTTTACTATACTTAGACAAACATGCACATGCTCACACATACACAAACATACTTGCAATAATTAAATTTTAAAATACTTGCAGGACACAATTCAATACAAGAGCACATTAATGATTTTTAATGTACAAACTAAAGAGAGATAGCAATCAAAATCCCAGCACCCAAATCCACAATTATAAAAGATTTCAACATTCATATCTCAGTTATTGACAGAACAAATGAAGGAAATTAGTAAACATACAGAAGATGTAAATACCATTAACAATCTACATGTGACTGATGTATATAGAAACTCCAATCAACAAAAGAATACACATGAAATAGTCATAAAACGACAATATGCTGCTCCATAAAGCAAACATGAATTGAAAAGTTATGCAATATAATCTGGTACAATAGCAGTATTAAATATAAAGTAATTACTTGCAAAATATTTGCAAATTGCTTATATTTAGGAAATTCAAGAACATACACCTGACTAACCAAGGTCAAAGAAGAAGGTATAAGCTAAATTAGATATACTTTGAATTCAATGAAAATGAAAACATAAGACACCCCCATTTGTGACATGCAAATTAACAGTATTTACAGGGACATTTATCACATTAATTGTTTACATTAGAAATAAAGAAACATCACAAACCAATGTTGTGAGCTTTTACCTTGAGAAACAAAAGAATAAAAAAGAAAGCAAAAAAGAGCAAATTATTAGTAAAACAAATAGGGTGCAGAAACAAATGACAAGTAACAGGGATAAAATAATACTTATAAGAGAAAAACTTCATAAACTTGACAACAGAAAGATAATGGGAAAGGTTCATTACACCCAAAGCCGATTTGAAAAGATCAGTATGGTAGACAGAACGTTAAGATGCCTTCCTTCCTGCAAGTTCCTGGTTATTCAACCAGACACTAATCTAGACGCTGCTGTGAAGTGACTTTGCAGACATAATTAAGGCTTCTAACCAAGTGACCATAAAACAGGGAGACTATCCTGGATTATGCAGATGGTCTCAGCCTAATCCCCGAGCCCACAGCAATCAAAGTGAAAGCCAGAGGACTCGGCCAGAGGGAAGCCGCAGCAGGAGAGAGGGGACAGACCCCAGACAGGAACACACCATGGGTGGCTCGGAAATGAGGGCTGACACGCAATAAACCGAGAGAGCCATTTGGGAGCTAATGTCACCTCCCAGCTGAAAGCCAGCCAGCAATGAAATGGAGACCTCAGCCTAACGACAACAGGAAGTGGATTCTGCCAACAACCTGAGCAAGCTCCCATGGGGATTCTCCTCAAAGCCCCCGGATAAGAGCTCACATTGGTGACACTGATTTTAGCTTCGTTATACCCAGACCAGAGAAACCAGTTGAAGCCAAGCTAATCTAATCTTATGATCAAAAAAACACTGAGAAAATAAATTTATGTTGTTTTAAACTGCTAAATTACATAATTTAAGGTGTCAATAGGAAACTAATATAATCAATATGAACATTCAACTTATAGCAATGATGAAGAGAGAAAAAAGAAGACAAAAATTGGAAAATATGAGTGAATATAAAAGGGAATATCACCAAGCCTACAGAAATTACTAGGAAAATAGGAAATTCCATGAGCAGCTCTTTGCCCATAAATTAAAAAACTTTCATAAAATAAACAGATTCTTTAAAAAATACAACTGCTAGGACCAGTGTAGAAGAAATTCATAATTTAGAATATATTATCTATATTAAAGAATTAATTTTGCAGTTAAAGACCTCCAAATAAAATTCCAAGTCCCAAAAGCTTTACTGGCGAATTCTACCAAACATCTAAGAAATAAATAATTACAAATGTACAAAGTTTCTTCCAGAATATATAAGAGAAAGGAAAACCTTCACAGCCATTTTAAGAGAATAGCATTATCATGACTCCTTAAACAAAATATTATAGAAATTGAAAACTGTATGTTAATATAATGCATCATGACTAGTTGGTTTATCCTGGCCATAAAAGCTGGTTCAGCAGTAAAGATCTGTTAATAAAATTTAACGTATCAATAAACCAAGGAAGAAAAAATATATAATGGTCTCAATAACTACAGAAAAATAATTTGATGAAATTTAATATCCAGTTATGATAAATATTTTCAGCAAACTGGGAATAGAATGGAACTTCCTAATCCTTACACAGGGGACTAAAAGTGCTTAAAATATACTCAGTAAGAAAAGACTGGTGTTTTTTTCTAAGATCAGGAATGAAACAAGTATATTGACTGTCATTATTGTACTGAAAATCTTAGTGAAATAAATCAAGAAAAAGTATGAAGTTTGGAGACAGAGAAAGTAAATTTGTTTTTATACAAAGATGATATAATTATCTACAAAAAAAAAAAATAAAACCCAAAAGATCTCCCTCCAAATGTCTCCTAGGTCAAATAAATGATTTCATAAATGTTGCAGGATACAAGGTCAACATACAAAAATCAATAAGGATTTATATATAAAATCTAGAGTATATACAATATACTCTAACAATTAGAAATTATAATTGAAATTAAATTATCATTTTAAAAAGCAACAAAATACATGAAAAAATACACTAACAATATTTTTAGTACCTATATGTTGAAAACTATAAAACACTGATGAAAATAGTCAAAGAATACCTAAATAGACAGTTTTACATCTTGTCCTAATATTAGAATACACAATTTATTAAGTTGTCCATTGCAAACAAATTGATATATTCGTTCAAATTTTAAAATTTAATAATTTTTTAAAAAATTTAATAAAATTTAAAAAACATTAAAATTAAATGGCAATGAAAAGAAATAAGAATATCCAAAAAATTTTTGATAAATAAGAACAAGGTTAGAGGGATTTTGCTATCTAATTTCAAGATTTACTATAAAACTATACTCATGAAAACAGTGTAGTATTACAGATATATAGACATGTGGATGACTGGAACTAAAAACTGAATAGAGCATCCATAAATAGGCCCATCCTATATGGTCTACTGATTTTTGACAAAGTTTCAAAATTAAATTTAGAGGAGAATACATGACATTTTTAACAATGATGCTGAAAATTTCAACCTTGATAAGCAAAAAATAAAATAAAAAATCTTTGTACTTTATATCATATAAAAATTTAACTCATAATAGAAGACAATCCTAAATATAAAATCTGACATTATAAAAATACTAAGAAAACACACAATAAAAGATATTTGTGGCCTCTAATTTGGCAAATATTACTTAGATATGTTACCAAAAGCAGGCACTATTAAAAATGGCAAGATAAGAATTCTTGCTCTTAGCAAATACTGTTAAATGATAAAAGAAAAGCCACAGGAAGAGAAAAATACTGTGCAATCATTTATCTGATGAAGGGCTCGCATTAAGGATATATAATAACCTCTGAAAACTCAAAAAACAAACTGATAAAGAAGGGTAATAGAGTAGAAAATATGAAAATATCCTTAACATCATTAGTCATTAGGGAAAACAGAACATAATTCCACAATGAAATATCACTGCATGCTCACTAAAACTGTTAACAATTAAAACAAACAAGCAAACTACTGCCACAACAATAACAATGAACTAAAAAGACCATATGTTTGCAATGAGGCAAAGAAATTGAAACTCTCATACATTGATTGTGGGAATGCCAAATGGTATAGCTACATTGGGATAAAAGTTTGGTAGTTTTTGAAAATATTAAATATACATTTACTAAAATATCTAGCAGTCTTGCTTCTAGGTATTTACTTAAGTGAAATAAAATGCAAAACTTGTATGTGAATGTTTATAAAAATTTTATGTAATTTTGCCAAACTAGTTACAATAAAATATAGATAAAACAATGTAAGGTGCAGTCACACAATAGAATATTACCCAGCAATTTCAAAGTAGGAAGTATCGATAAATGCCAAAACATATATGGATCTCAAATGAACAATGCTAAGTGAAAGTAGTTAGATTTAAAAGGCTATGTACCATATAAATTCATTTCTTTAACATTCTAGAAAAGGCAAAAATGTAGAGACAAAACCAGATTGGTGGTGGTGATATGTGCAGGAGGTAGTAACTAAAAAGTGGCATGAGGAAATTTTCTCTGTTGATAGAACACTTCTAAATCTTGATTGTGTTTGTGCTTACATGATTGTATAAGTTTGACAAAACTCTCAGAAATGTAAACTGAAAATGTTGTATTTTATAGTATGTATCTTAATTTCAAAAATTTAATTTAAAAAAGTGAAATGAAGGTGCCCACATTTCTTTTTCTTACTGTTGTTAAGCAGAGTATTCATAAGGTATTATAATTTTGCATTTGAACAATCTTAAATATTGGAGTGTTTATTTATGTAATATTTTCATTAATTCAAAAAATTACAAGAAAACAAACCCTGTCTTATATAAAGCAATATTACAAAAGACAGATCAATAATGAGCAGCAAGATCAAAGCAGTAATAAAAATTTTCTCACCAAAAAAAGCCCCAGACCAGATGGATTCACAGCCAAATTCAACCAGACCTAAAAAGAACAGCTGGTTTCCACATGGCAGAAATTATTCTACAACAACAGAAAGAAAGGAATCCTCCTCAACTCATTCTATGAAAGCAGTATTACCTTGATACCAAAGCCAGGAAAGTACACACACACACACACACACACACTAGATGCTGATATGGATGCAGGGAGAAAGAAAGACTTTTTTTTTTTTTTTTTTTTTGAGACAGAGTCTTACTCTGTTGCCCAGGTGGGCTAGAGTGCTGTGGTGTCAGCCTAGCTCACAGCAACCTCAAACTCCTGGGCTCAAGCGATCCTCCTGCCTCAGCCTCCCGAGTAGCTGGGACTGCAGGCATGCATCACCATGCCCGGCTAACTTTGTCTACATATTTTTAGCTTTCCAACTAATTTCTTTCTATTTTTAGTAGAGATGGGGTCTCGCTCTTGCTCAGGCTGGTCTCGAACTCCTGAGCTCAAACAATCCGCCCACCTCGGCCTCCCAGAGAGCTAGGATGACAGGCACGAGCCATTGTGCTTACCCAGAGAAAGAAATTCTTATACCCTGTTGGTGGGGCTACAAATTAGTTCAACCTCTATCAAAAACAGTATGGGGATTCCTCAAAGAACTAAAAGTAGACCTACAATTAGATCCAGCAATCTCACTACGAAGTATCTACTCAAAGGAAAATAAGTCATTTTATCAAAAAGACACCCGCACTCAAATATTGATTGCAGCACAATTCACAATTGCAAAGATGTGGAGTCAACCTAAGTGTCCATCAATTTATGAGTAGATTACCAAAATGGGATATTTGTGTCGACATTTAGTACCATGGAGTACTACTCAGCCATACTCTGCCATATAAAGAAATAAATTAATGTCTTTTGCATCAATTTGAATGGAACTGGAGATGATCATCCTAAGTGAAGTATCTCAAGAATGGAAAACAATCACCACATGTACTCTCTAATAATTTGAAACTAATCAATGGGCACAGAAAGAAGTAAAAGTCATTGGAAATCAAGAAATGGGGAGGAGGGAGGGAAGGGGGGAAAACATGCCTAGCAGCTATAATGAACACTATTCATGCAATGGACACAGTAATACCCCTGACTTAAGCATTATAAAAGCTATAATAGCCCTGACTTAAGCATTATAAAAGCTATGAACAAAAATATTCATACCCCCTTAAAATTTTTTAATAAATTTAATTAAATAAATAAGTTATAAATTTATAATTTATAAATAAATTAATAAAAATTAATTAAATAAATAATAAATAAATTAAATTTATTAATTAAATTAAATAAATAATTTATTTAATTAGATGAAAATTAATTAAATAAATAATTAAATAAAAATTTAAATAAAAATAATTAAATAAATAAATAAATTTATTTATTAATTAAATAAAAAAGCATGAATTTCTGTCACTTATTATAGAGAACAAATCAACTTTACTCCCATTTCAAGTTTTATCCTTTGCCTTGGGCTTCCAGTCTAATCAAATTGCAATAGATCCCCATATTTGTAGATTAAGCATTTGTGAATTCATCTGCTTGGTAGTATTTTTTACCACAAAATAAATTTTCGTGGGGTTTTGTGATCATTTGCAGACATGTGCAGAGTGGCAACATACTTGAGTTATTGGATGCACATTCTTCTAGCTGAGATAGAACAAGACCACCTATTTTTTTCAGCTTTTATATTGGAAAGAAGAATTGCATTTGCTATCTATTAATATTTAGTCCCATGTTTTCCACACTGTTTTCTTTGTGTGTGTGTGAGACAGATTTCACTGTTTAAAATGTCCCCCACTATGGTGCTGACATGCTGCCTAGCGTTTCCAAGCACAAGAAGGTCGCAACATGCTTTAAGGAGAAAATAAAGTATGGTAGATAAGCATCCTTTGATATGTCATTGACCATGACTTCAACGTTAGTGATGTCAGTGAATCAACAATACCATATATTCAGAAAAAGGAAGAGAATATTTGTTGATTAATGTAGGGCTATTCTAGCAGGGGCTACATAATATCTATAGTGTATTATGAAGCTATGGAAAAGTTGGATAAGTGGCTGCATTTATGAATTCATGAATAACAGCGAATTAAAAAAAGGCATAGTGGGCAGCATTGTTGTGAGGCTGAAAGCCAAAGAAATTTATTGTTACCTTACCTGGGAGAGGGAAAATGTTAAACTCTTCTTGGCTAGTGCTGGCTGTTTTATGTTTCAAAATCTGATATGTCCATTTTGTGTGTGTGTGTCACATTAATTATGCTTTATAACACCCTTTAATGTAAGAGCCAACATAGATTAACTCAGAATAAAGCAGGAGTTTGAAGTAAATGTTGTAAATGAGAGTAAATTGAAAAATAATATCTACTCCACATGAGAAAAAAAAATCACAATGCATGGTATAGCTTAAAGGAAAAAGAATATCCCCTAACTTGACAAATGTATCAACTCTAAATATTTGATTATCAACTGAAAAATATCTCTAAATCTCAGGGGTCAGTATACTTTGTGTTTTTAATATTTTCAAATAGACTCAAATATCACTTTAACCAGTAGGGGAAGAAAATCTCCAAATTGTATCACAAGCATTAAAAGTAAACAACAACAACAACAACAATAATAAAGCATCTAAGGAAGCAGAAAGGGTTCAGTCCACTATAAACTGTTATCATTGAATTGTAATCTATATATGATGTCACTATAGTTATTCATAGAATACTTAATCTATTCATATATTTTTATCTGACATCTGATAAAAAGCAAGGGTAATATCTCCACAGTATTTAGATAGCACAGATATTCTTATGAAGCTAAGCCTATGATTTTAGGTTATTGAGAAGATTAGCAAATACTTCTTCAGTATTTTTAATTAAAATTAGTATGTATTTTATTTCATTTATGAAACAATAGCATGGTATTGATGGGTCTTTCAAATAATTATATATGAGCTTCAATGTCTTTTTTTTTGCTCTCTTTTACTTGTTTTTACTCTTTCTCACCATAATTTTATGTAACACTATAATTTTTTCTACATGTATATAGAACTATACATCTAATAAATTTGGTCATAATCTACATTTAATGATGTCATACAAAGCTTTTAGTTAGAAAATAAAAGTGATTTAACAAAAGGAAGAAGCAAATATTAGGAAAAAAACATGCTATAACAACCATTTAATTGTATATCTATACGTTTTCTTAGGATTTTTTTTTAACTTGCACTTAGTAGAATTCTACTATACCACACACAATAAACCACCTCTGCACTGGAATTGAGCAGTGAGAAGACATTGCCTTTTAAAAACATTTGTGCAGTAGCATAATCAGGCTATACGCTGAGGTACTGGGATGAAGACTGGGTGAAGATAAGGATAATTATCACAGGGAAAGAAGGAAAGAGAGAAAAGGAAGAGATAGAAAGCACTGCCGGCCCTATTGTGATAAGTCTATTGGTCTATTTTAGGCAGAAACTTTTGTCACGTAGTCCTGATACACACTATATTCTTGGCATAAGATTGGGGAACTTTAATATTTGTTGGCATGACTTTTTGCTCCACATATTCTCTATGATTTATTTTACATAACAATAAATACTTATTATTTGCTTTATTATAAAGGATTAGTTTGGAAACTGCTCATCATTATATAATCATCTTATATATATATATGCCTAAATGCCACAGAATTTTCTATATAGATTTTATCTGACAGAAAAAAATGTGGTAACAGTTAATTCAGTTTCTGAGATTTTTATTTAATGTAATAAATTTGAAATCACTTCAAAAGAGTTATAATAAAATTCTAAATTCTTCATTTAAGTGATAATGTAAGAATTATCTTAGCAAACATCTTTCCACATAATCTTTTACTTTCTTATCTATTATATTTCTATGAAATATAAAAGTTCTGCTGTAATCGATTACTGTGTTAGACAATTTGCAAAGTGCAAACTTCTGGGGTTTTTTGTCAATTCTTTTATTTTGTATTTGACATCAAATAATGTTCCAACTGCTTTTATAAGTACCTGTCATTTACAAAATAATGTGTTTTTGTTATACTCCAAACTAATTTCATAGATATCACAAACCTCAAGATTACTTAAGAATTCATATTGTTTAGCTTTTTTTCTCAATGCATCTGATGAAATTTTCATTCTTTCCGCCAAATAACAAACTCAAGCTATTTTATCCGTCAGCAGTTTCTGTCTATAGCCTCTTCTTTATCAAAGAAAAATGTTTAGTTTCAATTATTTCAGTTAGACAGGCAAAAAAGACATGGTCGAAAGGCCAGAGCAGTTGCCTGTGCCTCACACTTATGTATGGAAGGAGGAGTGACACAGCGAGTAAATTTCAAGTATCTTGTCATAAAAAATGAGAGGAAAGTGAGCTGATGTATGTGTTAATTAGCCTGATTTAGTCATGCATATTGTATACATATATAGACACATCACATTGGACCCCATAAAGATATACAGCTATGATTTGTCAAGAAATACATACACACACACACACACACACACACACACACACACACACACACAAGCCCTGGACAGAGTCAGGTGTTGCAGGCAGCCAGCTACTCTGTAGATCTACTGTGAGGACTGTCATCCAATATTCCCAATCTCAGACTCTAAGCAGAAATAAACATTTCAAAATTGCATTATATATTGGGAGGCCTATTAATATTCTAACTTACTCTCCTCTCATTAGTTTCAGAAGAAAGGCAGGGCAGCCTGGAGGTTATTAGGTGCTCATTAAGAAAAAGCTTTAATGTGATAAACCAGGGGCCAAAAATAATAGTACTCAGATGCTGTGACATAATATTTAATGATCTAAGTCTACAAGCTGGTGTTAAGCAAGAGTTTTTAAATTATCATGCTTCATCAGGGTATCAGAAAGTAATTAAAAGGCAGTTAATGTGCTGCCATTTTTCATTTCTCAAGAGATATACAGAGAAATTAAAAGGCAGAAATAAAATAATTTTTAGTGTTATTTAAGTTTCAACTACATATATCAAAGACTAAATTTGCAATCCCTAAGCTTTCTCACTAGCACTTGATATCTGTTTCTAAAATATCTACATAACACTGATTTCCTATATGGTGGAAATTTATTTGGTTCTGATTACAGTCCAAGACTTGATTCTAAGCATGCAGCAAATGAATCACAGTTCTCAACCATAATCTTAACATACCATGTGGAAAACCATAGAAAATAAAATAATATCCCATAGAATTTGTCCTCTACCAATTGGAACCAAAGGAAAAGAAGGTAGCAAATGGAAAGTAATACAACCCAACATGGACTAGAAGATTCAAGTTTGGGAGGAATTCCCTTTAGGGGGAGGGGTAGATGACTCCCAGCATATTTAGAAGACATCACTGGCTAATCTCCAGGTAATACTCTCAGTAGACATCCTTATGGCCCCTCTCCCTGGCCAAAGACCAAATTCGCCACCTCAGAGTGCATTTATTCTTCAAAAGGATAATTAGCATAAAACAGATCCTCTGATGTCCCATTTATTCTGAGTGCACAGTTAGTGTTGTTTTATTTCAGTTTCTCATTCGCTATTTGGTTCAGAGTTTAGATACAGGCTCTGTTAATTGCATATTTCTGGAACTACCTTTCTGAGGTGTTTGTTGTTATTGCATGCGTTAGAATATTCTCTTTGTAAAGAGCATAACTGACAACTAGAGTTTGAAAATCCCCAAGGACATCGGATGCATAAGTAATAAGTAAAAATTTTCACTAGTTGGAGAATTTCTGAAGAAATAAAGCTCTAAAATGCAATTGCTTAGTGTTCTATAAAGTGGTGATAAATAATTAGGATAAAATGATAAATTAGTCCCCAGTAACTATGTGTATATGTCCTATGTGGCTTCTGAAAATTAACTATGATTAGATCAACATTTCTCCTCTTAAGTTAAGGAAAAATAACTTAAGTTGCTTATAATATGTGCCATTAGTTGTGCTAAAGACAGATATTAGAATGATTTGTAATTTGTTTCAAGCATCTACTTTCTACAATTGATCTGATATCTTATATCTATATGCCTTGTCTGAAATTCAATGACATTATTTTTTAGCTTCTGGGATCAATAAGCTAAAATTAGATCATCTAGAACTGAGAGAAAATCAGTATTCTGGTAACGGAGTGTGGAAACATTGCTTACAAAAGTACAATTAAGTGAGTTATAAAGATCCTTTACTTTTTAATGTTTTAAACGGTTTATCTTTAAAGACACATACATAAGAGTTGTTTTGCTAAATTTTTAAAAAAAGTTCTGAAATTAATTTCATCATGTTATTGCGAACAAATCACTGGAAGAAACATAATCATGTTGAAATAATGCAAAGCCTCTGCTGCTGCTTCATGAAAATGAATTATAAATAGTACACTGGTTCTTCAGTAAGCGTGCTGAATATCCATCATGTAAGAGGACTGAAAAACCGAAGCCCGGACTGAAATGCAAAGTCTCAATGGCAGAGGTGTTTCTTCTTTCAGTAGAGCAGTGGGTTGAATAGTGCCCCCAAATGTGCATGTTCACCCAGAAACTCAGAATATGACTTATTTTTTGGAAACAGAGCCTTTATAGATGCATTTAAGGTAAAAATTGAGATAAAATTATAATAGTTTGTGATGGGCTCTAAAATCTAATCAGTGTCCTTATAACAGACAGCAGAGGACGCACAGAGACACAAAGGGAGCAGGAGGGTGCAGGCAGGGTTGGGGATTACACTGCTACAAGCGGAGGTACACCTGGGCCATTAGAATCTAGAAGAGGCAAGTAATGATTCCCCCCTAGAGTTTTCTGAGGGATTATCGCCCTGCTGACACCTGATTTTAGACTTCTAGCCTTCACTAGTGCGAAATGATAAATTTCTGTTGCTCTAAGATGCTATATTTGCACTCGAATGTTTATAGCAGCACAATTTACAATTGCAAAGATGTGGAAACAACCCAAATGCCCATCAGTGCATGAGTGGAATAATAAAATGTGGTATATGCATACCATGGAATGCTATTCAACTACAAAAAACAATGGTGATCTAGCACCTCTTATATTATCCTGAATAGAGATCGAGCCCATCCTTCAAAGTGAGGTATCACAAGCATGGAAAAACATGCACCACGTGTACTCTCCATCAAACTGGTACTAATTGGTCAACACTAATGTGCTCACATAGTACTAATACTCACTGGGTGCCGGTCAGGTAGGGGGGTTGGGGAGGTGGGGGGCTGGGGGGGAGGATGAATTGGTGGTAAACCCACATCTAATGGAGACCGGGCGCACTGTATGGGGGAAGGACACACTCATGGCCCTGGCATGGGTGAGGCAAATGCATTTCATGTAACCAAAATGTTGTACCCCCATAATATCCTGAATTTTTAAAAAAGTAAGATGTCATATTTTTAATAATTTGTTATGGTGTCCCTAGGAAACTAATATAGTATTAACTTACAATGGTATCTCCAATCCGTCCAAGCTGACAAGGGTTGTTATTAGCTTGGAGAAATTTCACAAGACCAGTTTTGGAAAAAAAATATTGATTCCAATATAAAGCCATTAAGATATATAGACCACAAACAATTATCTGACTCATAAATTAGACATATGTAAATATATGAATATATATAAGGAATATGCAAAATAAAAGGGATATGATTAATGCAAAGGTCTCTGGGTAGGAAAACTGAGCGTATATGAAGAGTTTAGGAAGATACTGGTGAATTTGCTAGTTAGTTTTCACAAAGTCAGAGCATATCTTAATTGGAAGGGACCTTAAAGGTTACCTAGTTTTCTGTTTTAATCATCAGATATTTGAATCTTCTTTTTAAAATTCTTTCTAAAATTCCTTCGGCTTTTTCTTGAAAAACTTTAATGGTAGAAGAAAACATCCCATTTTTAGACAACCTTGTCAGTATCTTCTTCCTTATAACAAATGCAAACCCGTGTTCGCATAGAAGAAATTCAAATACATACATTTATTCAGGCAAAAATTCACACTTCCTCCTAAAATTCTTTATTTGCTATGATTCATTTTCTAGCCTTCTCTTCACTCAGATCAAAATCCTATGGAAACAATATGACAGATTTATGTATTCTTTAAATAAGAATTCCAAAATTAAGCACTATTTTTTCTAGTTCATCATATTGAGGCAATAGAATCAGATTGGCTTCACTACCTACTATTGTTATATTATTTTAGTTTAAGTTACATTAGAATTGTTGACTGTCAAGTTACTCCTTTAGTGCAAAAAACACTACTAGTGCTTACTACTTTATAAGACTACTTCTAAATTATTTTCCATTAAGTATTTTTTCTGTATATAAGGGCAGCATTTTACATTTATCTTTCTTATGTCGTATATTGTTAGGATCTAAGAGCTCTCCATCTCTTTTCTAACTTTTTGCTTTACCAATTTTGTAATGCAAACTGTCTGTTGCTCTTCCTTTCAGTTTAATTTGTGAAAAGGTAGAAGTGTGAACTGCTGCTCTTATATAACCTCTAATGATATATATTGAAAAATATATTGTTTTTTTTTTCTTATAGGAAAAACAATGCTATTTTTAAAAACTCTATGAGTTAACTGTGAGTCTGGATTTTTTATCTTTTTGCTTATTAGTTCCTAATACCTAACATTTTCAAGATTAAAAAAAATTGCTAAATCAATGAATGAATGTGGCTTATCATGGTGTGTTTCTTCGATACTTGTAAGCCTAAAACCCTGTTTTCCCTTGTGAAAGTAATTCCATTTATCCTGATGTAGCAATAAGTCAATTCCTCATTCAAATAATCAGTTAACACTGTTCCTGGCTATATTTAAAGTGGGATCATCTAAATCACTTAAATGGGAATTTATCACAGTAATTTTTGTCATATGACATGTGAAAGAAAATAGATGAGATCATTGTAAACATATTGAAGAATAAATTTATTAAGTAATTTCTCTCAAATGAGTGCAAAATTTACCCTTATTGATTAAAATTCACCTATTGATGATTGGAAAGTTATTCAGGATGATTTCTTAGGAAGACTAGTTTCCTGGCCATGAAAAGCCTCCAGAGGATAGAGATTTTCTTAAAATATTCACTATAGGACAGTGTCTTATTATTAGAGCCACAAGGAAGCAAAGTTATTTTTTATAGGTCTCCAGTTGATTGAAACCAAGAAGACTCTCCCATAATCATCCAGTATATAAGAAATTGATTTATAAACTAGATTGTACTTTTTATTAAATCAATATAAGTAACAAAAGGGATTAACAAGTCTTTTCTTTAACATTATTCTCCCATTAAGTGTCTCTTTGTGAACTTAAGTTATAGTCACCAAAATATGGATGAGCTCTAAATAGTAGTAAGAAAAATAAGCTGAATAATGCAAACAGCTAAAAAATATAGCTATAAAAATATGAATTATTATTAACATAAAATCATTTTGGTTTTCTAAATTTTGCTGTGGTGATCTAGAATAATTGGGACCAAAATTTCTAATAAGAATATAGGAAAAAAGTGCAATATAATTTCTAAATTCCATAATAAAAACATATAATTAATAGTTTAATAATGGTTTTAACAACATATAAGACACAGATTAAGACACAGTTGAGGAATTGGAAGCTAGGTCATGAAAAAGAATTCAGAGTGGGCAAAGAAGGACGAGAAGATAAACCAGAAAAAGGTAAGATTAATGGAGGACATTTAATTGGAGTCAAATAAATAAGACTTAGACAATACGACACAAGAAACATTTAGTTTAGATTAGCTAAGAAGTTTTCAAAATTTATGAAAGTTCTGTAACTACACTTTCAAAAGCGAATCCCAAGCAGGACAAATGCAGAGAAAACTATACCTACTAATGTCACAGTAACATCTATTTTTAAAAAAGATAAAATCTTGAAATTAAATAGTGATTAAAGCAAGTAATGTTCAAAGTAAAAACATTCAATTGATAAATGACTTCTAAAAGAAAAAATGAAAGTCATAAGAAAATGCAATGGAAATTTCAGTAATGGAATGAATGAAAGGCATCAATAGAGATATCAAAAGACATTAAAAGGAGTATTATGCACAATTCTATGTCAATCTGTTTGATAACTTAGATAACATTGACAGGTTACCTCAAAAGACAAAAATTACCAAAAAACATATTAAAAAGTAGAAAAATATGATCAGTCTTTATGTCCATTGAAGAAGTTATGACAGTTTAAAACCTTCTCACAAATACACCTCCAGGTTCTTATAAATTCACTTATTCTATTACATTTATGGAAGAAATAACTTTAACTCTGCACAAAATTTCTCAAGAAATACAGACAGAAGAACCTTCCCCAACTCATTTTATAATGCCATTATACTTCTAATACCAATATCAAATAGTGCCTTAAAAAGAAAAATAAATCTACATGCCCATATCTCTCACAAAAATAGAGGCTCCAAGGTCTCAGCAATAAGATCATTAATAGAATACATCCATTATAAAGAGAATAATGCATCATAAAAAAAGAGTTTATCTATGCAAAGTTTTCTCTTTATTCAAAATCATTCAATGTTAATTTACCAGGATAATAAGAAAAGGGAAAATATAAACATCAGGGATATTTAGATGCATATGTGACATTTGACAAATTCAACACCTATTTATGATAAATAAAATAAAACCTCTCAGCAAATTGCTACTGGAAGAGAACTTTATCAACTGATAAAGGCACCTAGGAAAAACATCAGGTAATATCACCACATAGACAAAGGCTCATTTCCCTCTCTGCTACCCAGGATTTGGCCCAAGGAAGGAATGGCCATTTTTTCCACCTCTATATTACTTTGTAATGGAAGTTCTACACATTTCTATAATTCAAAAAAATAAAATTCATACCAATTAGAGAAAAAAAGTTAAAACTGTCAGTATTTGTACAACCTGATTCTGTTTATAGAAAATTTTAATGAATCTACAAAAGGGCTATTTGAAATGAGTATTTAGCAGGTTTTAAAATCCATAGTCAATTCTGGAGGGTTTTGTTAAAAATGGCGAACTAGGGATGACCTCCTTGCTCTCTGTTCTTGGAGTGGGAGGTGAAGAAGGTGGCCTAAATCACTCAAGTGGGTAGTTCTCCCACAGGATTAGCTTCACGGAATTGCAGGGAAGCTTCGAGGGGCAACAGTGCCGGGAAAAGGAATAAAGTGACTCAGTGGATTTACTGTGAAGCTCTGAGAATCTGAGTGGTACTGCAGGGATTGGAGTGTAAGCTGGCTGCACTCAGCGGCATCCAAACAGCTGTGTGATCCTTCCCACAGGGGGATGACTTCTCCTTCACCGACCTCCACACCCACGCAACCAGGGAAGTGCCGGAAGACAGCGGTAAAGAGGTAACACTGACGGGCAGGAAGGTTGGAGAGGACTCAGGAGAGGAAAGTAATTTGAAATCTCCAGTGCACGGTGTACGGTTGCCTTTGCTGGGAGATCTATAAACACCAGCGGCTTATGCCTGCTTGTGAAGGGACAGAAAAGTGAGACAGATTGCTCATTTGACTGAGTTGCCCGGTGGACTTGGGCGGCGGTCCAAGCCCTGCAAGGGAGGGAGTGGAAGAGGGGAGTGAGAGCCATCCTCCAGGACCCTCCTGGGATCTCCAGTGGCCCAAGCCCTGCCGCCACCGAAAAGGCGCAGATAGTTTTCGCCCCTCGGGGGAACTTGTCCATGGTTCCCAGCCCCTTGAACTCTTCCGGTAAAGGGACAGAAGGCGGGATGAGAGCCAAACTCTGCGGACCCTCCTCAGGGATCTCCAGCGTCTCACACCTCGCTGCCACAGGGACACGCAGATAGTGTTCACCCTTCTGAAGATCTTGTCCGCGGTTCCCAGCCACTTGAACTCTCCTGGTGAAGGGACAGAAAGCGGGGTGAGAGCCATCCTCCACAGACACTCCTCAAGGGTTTCCAGCAGCCCAAGACCCACCAACAGGGAGCGGAAAGTTTTCACCCCTCAGTGAAACTTGTCTGCGGCCCCCAGCTGCTTGAGCTCTGCCCGGGAAGGGGCATAAGAGGGTGCTAACGCCATCCTCCGTGGATCCTCCCCAGGGGTCTGCAGCGAATAGAGCTCCACTGGTGACAAACAGAAAAGGAACAGTCTTCACCCCTCAGTGGAGATTCTCAGTGGTCTGTGGCAGCTCAAGCACAGCTGATTGTAGCTCATAATCCATTCCCTGCATCTCCGATCCTCAATAAAGCCTCCAGATGAGAAAGAACCAGCAAAAGTTTACAAGAAACATAAAGGACCAGAGAGAAAAGCAAAATACTCATTCTCCATCATCTGACACCAACTTCCATGATATGAGTAAACTGACAGAGGAAGATTTCCGAATATGTATTGCTACAAAACTGAATGGAATTGAAGAGAAAATAAAATCACAACATAGAGAAACCACAAGAACAACACAAGAAATGAATGAAAGATTATCCAAAGAAATTGGGACGATCAAGAAAAACCAAACAGAAATTCTGGCAATGAAGGAAACAATCAAGGATCTCCATAATTCAGTGGAAAGCCTAAAGAATAGGATGGACCATGCAAAAGAAAGAATCTCAGAACTTGAAGATTATGCCTATGCTCTAAACAAATCAGAGGAAGAAAGGGAACACAGAAACAAGAAACAAGACCAAAGTTTACAGGAAGTGTGGGATTATGTTAAAAAACCAAATATCAGATTGATTGGGATTCCGGAGGGGGAAGAGGAACATTCTCAAGGGCTGGAAGACTTATTTCACGGAATACTGGAGGAAAATATGCCAGGCCTGGCCAGAAATCTTGACATCCCAATACAAGAAGCGCATAGAACTCCTGGGAGACTCAATGTGAAAAGGCAATCACCTCACCACGTGGTTTTTAGGCTGACCAAAGTAAACGTGAAATAAACAATTCTCCATGCAGCCAGACGAAAACAGCAAATGACCTATAAAGGTAAGCCTATCAGACTAACAGCTGACTTCTCATCTGAAACCTTACAAGCCAGAGGGATTGGGTGCCTATCTTTAACCTTCTAAAACAGAACAAAACCCAACCTATAATTCTTTATCCAGCAAAATTAAGTTTCATATATGAGGGAGAAATAAAGTCCTTCTCAGACAAGCAATCACTGAAGGAATTTGCAAAGACCAGACCATCCCTACAGGAAGTTCTTAGACCTGCATTTCTAACCGAACAGGGCAGTAGACAATCCTCAAAGTGAAATCATCACAGAATTAAAGTTTAGATCTCGAACTAAATGATGGCCCAAGGAGTAAGACAAAGCAACAAGATTCCACCCAACAATATGAATGGTAATCTTCCTCCAATTTCAATCCTCTCAATAAATGTAAATGGCTTAAACTGTCCTCTGAAGAGACATAGACTGGCAGAGTGGATAAAAACTCACAAGCCTAGCATCTGCTGTCTACAGGAAACACATCTAACCTACAAAGATGCCCGCCAGCTGAAGGTCGAGGGTTAGAAAACTATCATCCAGTCAAACAGAAGTCAAAAGAAAGCTGAAGTGGCTATACTATTTGCAGATAATATAAACTTTAAGATAGCAAAAGTAAAAAAGGATAAAGATGGTGAAAGGGAAGATCCAACAAGAAGATTTAACAATTCTTAATATCTATGCACCCAATACAGAAGCAACCAATTACTTAAAGCAAACCTTGTCTGATATAAACACCTTGTTACATAACACTACCATAGTAGCAGGGGACTTCAACACCCCATTGAATGATCTGGATAGATCCCCCAAACAGAAAATAAGCAAAGATATAATGGACCTGAATAAAGCCCTTGATCAAAAAGGTCTGACAGACCTCTATAGAGCATTCCACCCAAACAAACTTGAATTTACATTCTTTTCAGCAGCCCATGGATCCTACTCCAAAATTGATCACATCCTAGGCTGCAAATCAGATCTCAAAAAATTCAAGAAAATAGAAATTATACCTTGTATCTTCTCTGTCCATAACGGTATAAAATTACAGTTCAATTCCTATAGAAACACTCAACCCCTCACAAAATCATGGAAACTAAACAATCTATTATTGAAAAATTATTGGGTAAAGGAAGAAATTCAGAGGGAAATCAAGAATTTCTTGGAACAAAATGATAACGGTGATACCTCTTACCAAAACCTGTGGGATACAGCAAAAGCTTACCTGAGAGGAAAATTAATAGCAATTAACACTCACATCCAAAAAACAGACAGCTTAGATGCTGATAACCTCATGAATAAGCTCAAGGAATTGGAAAAGAAGAACAAACGATTTCCAATCCTAATAGAAGAAAAGAAATTACAAAGATCAAAGCAGAACTGAATGAAATGGAGAACAAGAGAACTATACTAAAAATCAGCAAAACCAGAAGCTGGTTTTTTGAAAAGATAAACAAAATCGATGGCCCTCTTGCTAGATTGACAAGGACCCAAAGGGAAATAACTATAATAAACTCAATAAGAAATGAAAATGGAGAGATCACAACAGATACCAAAGTAATACAAAACATTATATTTGACTATTATAAAAAACTATATGCCCAAAAACTACAGAATGAAGATGAAATGGACAAATTCTTGGATTCATACAACCTCCCTAAGATCATGCAGGAGGCAAAAGAATTCCTAAACAGACCAATCTCAAGCTCAGAAATTGAAGCAGTAATTAAAAACCTGCCCAAAGGGAAAAGTCCTGAGCCAGATGGTTATACTTCAGAGTTCTACCAAACATACAAAGATGATCTCATACTTATACTACAGAAACTATTCCACAACATTGGGAAGGATGGTATCCTTCCTAACTCATTCTATGAAGCCAGTATCACCTTGATACCAAAGCCAGGAAAGGACACAACAAAAAAAGAAAATTACATACCAATATCCCTCGTGAATACAGATGCAAAAATCCTAAATAAAATTTTAGCAAATAGAATTCAGCAGCACATCAAAAAAATAATTCACCATGACCAGGTGGGCTTTATTCCAGAGATGCAAGGATGGTTCAACATACGCAAGTCTATAAATGCAATTCACTTCATAAATAAAATCAAGAACAAAGACCATATGATTCTGTCAATAAATGCAGAAAAAGCATTTGACAAAGTCCAACACACCTTTATGATAAAAACTCTTAACAAAATAGGCATAGATGGTTCATACCTTAAACTTATTAAATCCATCTATGACAAACTCATGGCTAATATCATTCTACATGGAGAAAAATTGAAATCTTTCCCCCTTCGATCTGGAACTAGACAAGGGTGCCTACCATCTCCTCTCCTATTTAACATAGTACTTGAAGTCCTAGCGATAGCAATCAGGCAGGAGAGGGGTATTAAGAGTATGCAAGTGGGGGCAGATGAAATCAAACTCTCGCTCTTCGCCAATGATATGATATTATACCTAGAAAACCCCATAGACTCTTCCAAGAGACTTGTAGACTTGATAACCAAATTTGGTAAAGTTTCAGGTTATAAAATCAATATACGCAAGTCAGAAGCATTCATATATGCCAAGAACTATCAAGCAGAAACTCAAATCAAAAATGCAACACCCTTTACTATATAGCCCCAAAGAAAATTAAATATCTAGGAGTGTACCTAATGAAAGATACAAAAGATTTATACAAAGAGAACTATGAAACACTAAAAAAAGAAATTGCAGAAGATTTAAACAGATGGAAAAATCTACCTTGTTCATGGATTGGTAGAATCAATATAGTTAAAATGTCAATATTACCTAAAGTGATCTACAGAATCAATGCAATCCCCATCAAAATACCATCAGCATTCTTTACAGATCTAGAAAAAATAATTCTTCACTTCGTATGGAACCAGAGAAAACCTCATATAGCCAAAGCAATCTTAAATAAAAAGAACAAACTGGGAGGCATCATTCTTCCTGACCTCAAGCTGTACTATAAGCAATAATAGTTAAATCAGCCTGGTACTGGCACAAGAACAGAAGCATAGATATCTGGAATAGATCTGAGATACCAGAGATGAAACCATCAGTATACGGTAATCTAATCTTTGATAAAGCTGACAAAAATATACATTGGGGAAAAGAATCTCTCTTCAATAAATGGTGCTGGGAAAACTGGCTAGCTACATGCAGAAGAGCAAATCAGGATCCCTACCTCTCAACTCTCACAAAAATTCAATCGAGATGGATAACAGACTTAAACTTAAGTCATGAAACCTTAAGAATCCTAGAAGAAGATGTTGGGAAAACCCTATCAGACATTGGGGCCTAGGCAAAGAATTTTTGAGGAAGACACTTAAGGCAATCACCGCAGCATCAAAAATAAACAAATGGGATCTGATCAAATTAAAAATTTTCTGCACAGCCAAGGAAACCATCAGTAGAGCAAATAGACAACCCACAGAGTGGGAGAAAATATTTGCTCTCTACACCTCTGATAAAAGTCTAATAACAAGAATCTATCTAGAACTTAAAAGAATTAACAAGAAAAAATCAAACAATCCCATCAAGAAATGGGCGACAGAAATGAAAATAAACTTCTCCAAAGAAGACAGAATAATGGCATGCAAACACATAAAGAAATGCTCAACTTCTCTAATTATTAGAGAAATGCAAATCAAAACCATAATGAGATACCACCTAACCCCAGTAAGAATGGCCTATATCAAGAAATCCCCAAACAACAAATGCTGGTGAGGATGCGGAGAGACAGGAACACTCCTACACTGCTGGTGGGACTGCAAATTAGTGCAACCTATGTGGAAAAGAATTTGGAGATACCTCAAACAGCTAGAAATAGAAATACCATTCGACCCTGCAATAGCATTGTTGGGCATCTACCCAAAAGAGCATAAGACATTCTATTATAAAGACATCTGCACCCGAATGTTTATAGCAGCACAATTCACTATTGCACGGTCATGGAAACAACCCAAGAGCCCATCAATTGATGAGTGGATAATTAAAATGTGGTATATGCTCACAATGGAATATTACTCAATCCTAAGAAATGACTGTGAGCTAGCACCGTTTATGCTATCCTGGATTAAGCTTAAGCCCGTTATCCAAATGAGGCGACACAAGACATGGAAAATGGGCCCTACATCTACTCGCCATCAAATTGGTACTGACTGATTAAAACTATGGTTTTCAAATGGTGGCAATGCTCACCAGGGATTCGGGGTGGGGGGGACCCAATCTTAGGGAGGTGGCGAGTATTTTGGAAGGGAAGGGCATAACTCTAACCCTTCTTAGGGAGAGGCAAAGATATACAATGTAACCAAAATGTAAAAAAAAAAAATCAAAACAAAACTTTTTA